>QTSX02006708.1:0-66795 GCA_014839935.2 Entomophthora muscae | reverse complement strand
CCAATTTATTAAACAAAGTCAAGTTCAAGTAAATTTAACCTTGGTTTTTGGTTTTGAACCCCTAAATTACTAGTAAAAATTAGCTTAAAATTGGTTAAGCCAAAAATACTAATAGATTCACATATGCGGCACTTGACTCCCTGGTACTTGACAAAGTGTTGAGTACCAGGGAGTCAAGTTTAAGGGAGTTGAACTTACCACAGTTGCCGTGCAAGGGCTTGGAAAACGTAAGTAAGACAAGACCCTACACCATGATTGCCTACGACCCTGCAAAGCAAGACAGAAACAGCAAGAAACTGCCCTGCCCGCCACAGAACAGCAACTAGTTCAATACGGCGCCCAGGCTCCTGACAACCTCCCTGACGACCTGCCCCCAGAGGAGGCCGACCTTCAGTTGGGGGGTGTCAAAACCACAGGCTCAACCCGCCAGCAAGGTTCCAACCAAGCGGGTTTGTGACCCACAATCCAATTATCTGGTCACTCAAAGCCAGACTAGGAAGTCAACTCAAATTACCAAATCCAACAACATGAACAGATGATGATCCTTTATGGTGGGTACCTTGTTTTGGCGCTTGACTCATTATCAGGATCAAGCCACCCCCTTCTTCCATCCAGCCGTGTGATCACCAATCATGTTCCTGTTATCCTTGATTCACATGAACTATATAATCGCTATCTCACAATAAAGATTATTATCTATCTTCTAAATATTTTCCCTGTGTAACTCTGCTAAAACAGCACAGTTACGACAGAATGTATTTCTCTTGTTTTAGCCATCTTGTCTGTTCAAAAGATTTGCTAATTGCAATCCTATTATCTAGGTAAGTTTGGTAGGGTGGCTCTGTTTTGTAAGTGTTTCTTGGGCATGACTCTTATATAGATTGAAAGGCCATAGCAGTATTTATTTTTGATGCTGTTGTATACTTTTTAAAGCTGTGTGTAAGTTTTGTGGTGCATCTTTTCATGTTGATTTGACTTCTTTTTGATTTGTAAGATCTTGCATTATCTTGAAAACGATGTTGACCCATCACTTAAGGAGGGTACTGTATCTAAAGTTGGTTATCTGATGATAGATAGCTCTAGACCTCCATCGCTGTATGACTTGATCTTGGTGAACGATAGGAGAAGAGGATAGTTACCCTATTGGCTGGTTCCTGGGTAGAGTCGTCAAAGGATTTTAATGTATCGATCCAGACAGTAGCCTTTAATTTAGATTCGATGAAATGGAGCCTAACTCGGATCCAGCTATGGTGGAGTATGAGGATCAGTTGTAGATAAGATAGCCTGCTATGACTTTAGGATTCAAAGCTCGATTTAATAAGTGAATGGCTTGAGTACGTTCTGTTTAAACTGGGCCAGGGGCTAGAACCTTGTGCCACACTCCATCAGCATTATCCCATGCTAGAATGAGTTTATCCAAGTAATGGGGTTAACATGTATGTAATAAGTTCTGAGTAATAAATTGTTTAAGGGTATACTTTTAAGGGTTTATAAAATATCATTTTTAAACATTTTATGGCTTAAATGTTATTTGCAGAATTATGCTTGATTTATTTATTTTTTTTTGTGCAGCTATTAAACTTTGCTAAGGGTTTTAGGAGCAGCATGAATAACGTCATAGTTGGAGCCAAATTAGCTATAGTGGAGAAGGAATTTCAATTAAATAAGATTAATATTTGATGAAAGATAAGATTGGGAGTAGCGTCATTAGACATGATTCAATTGCATCTTCTCTTATTCAGTCGGATTTAAAGTTTCTTTTTAGAAGTTGATGGGATCTGCAGTGGCCCTAACACTTTAATATAGGATGTGTTCATGAGTCACCTCCAGCATAAGATGGAACTTGGTTTGTGATGAAGCAAAATGTTCAATTTAGCCATCTTCAAAGTTAACTATTGATTGCAAGTGGCTTAGATAAGTGGTGTCAAAGGATTAATTTAAACATACGTTAAAGAGGGTTAATGTTCCGTTTATATGAAACAATGGATTGATAAAAGATCCACGAAGGACATGTTGGCCAATTTAATCATCTATACTGCCTCAGATACCTAAACAGCTATTATTAAGTATATGCAACTACAAGCTTAGCTCACCATGCTACATTCTCAAGAATTGTATTCACAAGAAGCACAAAGGTACTCTTGCCTATTCATGGTTGTTGACTTATCAGGCTGGTTGCGCAGCTCTCTAAGCTCCGTGAAAATATCGATTGCTTTGATTGCTGTCTCAGGGTAAGCTTCCGGTCTGTGACTTATCTAAGCTTTTAGAAAACTTCCTGTGCCAATTTCTTCAATGCAACTTTTGTATGCTCCTTCTGTGGTGGCCTCCTGTAAGTCCTTAATCCCTTACATGTCTCATCTGTTAGCCGTGAGTTAGGCCATGTTGTTAAGAAGATAAATTCGGCTGACTTTACCCCAAAGGAGGCAGACTTTCTTCAGGCAGGGGGAAACAAGGTAAACTTATCAAGCTGTTTATTCTAAAGCTCTTAGAAAGCCATTTCGATTTGGAGAAACATCCCAGCTTCTGAGCTAGGTTTGCAGATGCTTGAGTTTCAAGATATCTCTGGTACGCGGGAGCACCTGAAACAGAAATACCTCCGCAGGCGGTGGTTCAAGAGTCCCGTAGCAGTACCTGCACCAATTGAAAAGCCAAAGTTCAAAATCCAACCACGATTCTTCTCAGATAACACTCCCTCAATTCCTAAAGATGTACCTAAGAAAGCATTGGATCTGGCCAGTGAAGCGAATGATGATGTCATGTTTGTTAAACCCCAGCCAAGACGCCAAGCTGAATATTCTGAAGAGAAGTTTGACTCTTTTGGCTTCTCAGACAAGTTTTCCCGTATGTACATAAAACATACCTCCCCTCAGATGGTTACCGATATGCCACTTGAGGCGGTAACTTATTCGTTTGATGCTTTTGTCCCCAAGATCGATGCCAAGCTACGTGAGGAGAGACAACGGGCTAAAGCTGCTGCTTTAGAAGCTCAAAGATCAACCCCCTTCCCAACTGCCCGACCAAACACCTTACCCATCACTCCTCAGCAATCTCCAGACTTCCCTTCGTCCTCAAACTATATCTCTGAACTACCCAAGCAAACGCCCTATATGGTACCCTCCCAGATGAATTCAGTACCACCCAGTGATTATAAGTCAGGGCCATCTCAATTCACAGGTATGTTTTCCTCATTTTCTGTTTTGACACCTTTTAAAGCTCATCATCCTGGTCAACGGAGTTTTCCAGTCGCACACGATCCATTTCACTGACTGAAGTTGGATCTGCCTACTTCTTAATATAAAGATATAACTATCTTCAAGGGTAATACCTAGAAGTAGCCAAACATAATCAATGTAAATATCTATTTTTATTTAACAAGAGAAAATTATATAGCAAAAGAAATACAAGTTTAATTCAAAATGCAGGCATATAGAAAAGTAACATGAAAGTATTCTACTTTGCAACAAGTTGTGGCAGTGGAAGAAAACTTTAACCAGAAGCACATTTAAGTGTGATAAATTTATAACCTAATTGTACAGAAGCAACAGCCAGTATAGCATTGCAGGCAAGCCAAGAGGCTAGAATCATCAGGAACATCTTTTGGCCATGACGAAATGTTCTAATGGCTGGATCAACAGCTATCCCTGATTTTATTAAGAATTCTAGAATATACTCCAGTATACTGCTTAATATAATCAAGATTCATAGACAATATAGACCACTACATAATCAATGCCATATTAGCCATGCTGTTTCTAGAACTTGTTTGATCCATATTTCACATCAGTAATCTGCAACCATAATATATATTATATTGATGGGTTAACATTAGATTCATTTTACAGCAAGTATCAAGCAATTGTGAATGGTTGAAAGCCACAGATTTTATGTACATCCCCACAAGATAAACCTATCAAACTAGAAAACATTTGCATCTGCCATTCCTAACCCTGGACTCTCCTGTATCAACTAAAATATTGTTGCAACCAAGGATAGTTCAGTATTTAGATTGGGAAGACAAAAGTCTAGATAAAAAGGACAATAATAGAAATCAGACATGCTTATCTTACAAATAGTACAGCTGATATACTATATTTGGGAGCCACAGATTGCCAGGGGGTGGTATAGTGGTTTGTTCATGTAACGTCCTGGCTGGGAATAACTTGAGAGGGAGATCATTGTGTCAGATTAGCAACACTCCTAATTAGGAGATAGTGCCCTCAATTTGCCATCATGTTCAGACCAATCCATACCATAAGTCACGTCATGGGGCAACTATTTGGGTGCTCACTGTGTATCTTGAGATACAGTGGTGGACAAGGGGATAACCTTGGTTACAACAATATTATTATGAGCCTGAACTTGCTACAAAGAGCTGCCTTGATATCATTTTAGATACCTTAACTCCCATGATAATTTTCAAGATATAAGCCATATTCTCTATCTTTAAAACCATTGAGCATATCCTTCTAGCACACTGTGCCTATATTTGGCTTGGAAACCTGCGCCCACACATGTAAATAAAAATTAACTGAGACCTCTATTGCCTGAAGCCCATCTAAAAGGTTTAGAAGCAGGATGACCTCAAGAGGAAGGTTATCCAGCAGCAGCTGATGTATAGGGTTCCAGATATATTAAAAAAACTCTCAGGTTGCCTGCCCTAAAAGATAGAGCACCTTATCCAGCTATACAAGGCCATGTCCAATCACACTCAATTGTCACAGCCCATGCCAGAGTCTGGCTGGACTCTCACAGGGGAGGCAGGCCTGGAAGGCCATGTACACAATTAGCACTATTCTAACCAGGTAATTCACTGTAGTAGCTAGGGGACGCCAACTCTCATTATGGGGCACAACCTGGTCGGCCAGCCCCAATACTGTGATATAAATGAACCCTAACTTGCTGAAATCCTGAGCAGAAGACACGTTGGTTAAGGGGGAGTGGAAGTGATCTCCTTCATGATAGTCAGAATTAGGCCTCTAGAGTGACTAGGAGGAAGATTCAGGTGGGGAAAGTGGAAAAACTCCAAGTCAATGGTGTGAGGTGGCTTAACCAAATAAACAGGAGCAGAACCAGAAGGAAACAGATAGGTGCAGTTGTATTGTTTGGTGGATTCACAAATAGATGCAAACAGAATAGTTATATTGGTGTAAAAATAGATAATTATTGCAAGAAAATCATGAGTCCTGGGCATAAATTTGTTTATTTTATGATGTCAACAGTGAGGAGGGCTTTTCCTCCTCACTACTTATACTTAATTGTAAATTCACTCCCCTCTTTGGCCTTGGATAGGACAATCTTCCCACATTGCTTCAAGAAATCTCCTCAGAAGCCAGCCAAACCCCTAAACTCCCTCAAAGATTTAGCCCACACAGTTGACGAGAGATTTGTGTTGATATACCTATCTCAGGTGGCAAATTTTGACACTGGGAACTCTGTTCCTACTTGGGAGGAATCCCTGATTAATTTATATTATTTCTTGGCTTGGGCTTGACCGCATTTAAAATTAATTAGGTCTAAACAATCAGGTTGCGCTACTGCTAAATCATCAAATCTCAACTTAACTGGATTGAATGGTGATCTGCCTCATTCATTTGATTCCAGCCAATCATAGTGGGGTCAGAAATTGGTGCAAAACCCTCCAGCTTGCTAGATTTTCCTGGCAAAATTTCTCCTACAGCCAATCAAATTTGCGCCTCTGGGTCAGCTGACCTTTGAATTTGATTTACTATCCTTAAAGTAAGACAGGGGGCTTTTGGTCCCCTGCTTGCTCATTCTATCAATTAAAGTTTATTACTTGCACCACTTTTGAGATTAAAACTTGGGACTTGTTTTAGTCTCCTTTATTTTCTCTGGCTTTGTTAGTAGTTTCTTTATAATTTCTTATCTTTATGACCTTTTCCTGGTTTCTGGTGTTGTTTTTGGAGCTCCTAGGGTTGAGATTAACGTTGTTGAACTTGCTTACCTCACTTGCTTTCAAAAACTTTACTCAAAATTTAAAATTAAAATTCATTCCTTAATATATACTTACTTTAGTTTTGATTTTGCTTCTTGTTTGCTTTATTATCTCCTTATTTTGCTATATGCTTTGAATTTATTCTTTTGCTTTATCTTTGAGTGTATAGTTATTAATAGTTGACTACCAACTTCAAACTCCTCCTGCGTCCCCCCATTTGCTCCATTTTGCATTATCTCTTTGGCTAAGAGAATCACATTACCCAAAGTTTGTTGTGCTTGTGTTTTCTCCTTTTGAGTGTAATTCTGGCCTCATTTCTAAAGTTTGTGGTCTATACCCTGGCTCCTGCCCTGGTGCTAGTTTGGACCACTTTCCCAGAACTATGAAGTTGTTTGTCCCAGTCTTTCCACTTGGTGGGAATTGACCCCAGCCAGTTCATGCACGTGTTTGAGGACCTCCCCAGATGGTCCCTCTCCTGAGGTTCCAGTTGCTCAGATCCAGAAGAGTGGACTGGATACCCAAGAGTTCCCGCCCAAGCGCGCTCCCTGGCTCCTTAGTGGTGTGATTCTGATTGCTTTGGACTCTTACTTACCCCGGCTATCTGCTGTGTCCTCTCTATGGACACCCCTTCAAGCAGCCATACCAGTCCTGCACTAGATGGTGTCCTGGTGGGTCCTCCTGCCAGAATGGGAGCCAAACTTAGTTAGCTCAGCCCCCCTCTCTCACATTACTGGTAAAAGTGCAGCCTTTTGTGCCACCAGAGATCTGGTGGCATCATTTTCAGTCAAACTGGCAATTTTGCCCAGGAATTGCATACTTGAGCTTAGAGATGGATGGGTATTGGCTATCATAACCAGAACCTTGCTTGAGCTGCAGCATGCTGAGGTGCAATAGCTATTATTAGAACCTGCAAGCATTTGAGCACCTAATTGCGCAATCAAACAATCACACTCCCAATGTATCATTTCCCAATAGTAAAGTGGGCCAAATATGTTAATATAACTGAAGCCAGGGATTTGAGACCTGTGGGCCTCTCAAATCCCAGGCCATCTGTTATTTAAAAGGAGGGTTTCACTCTGGGAGACATTTGGTAATGATTTCCAGGCTGTGGGTTGTTTTGCCTCTAGGAAGGACAGCTGATTGTCCAGGGAATTCTGGGCCCTGGCATCAACCATCTAACCCACTCCTAAAAAAGCCTTTAAATATCACATCAATAATTTATAAGAAGACTTATATTTCCTCTATATCTATCATATGATACATCATCTTTTTTGCAGCCACAAACAAGAAGTTCCTGCCTATTGTTGGTTAACACACTTTTACACCACCAAAGCCTAGAATAAGCACACATATCTTCTTAACTGCCATGAAAAAACTTGATGGTAGTGTGGAATGCCCAAGGAACACCCAGATCAGCAGAGAGAGGTAGCCATTCAACTTTCTCACTGCAGGGGCTTAAACCTCATAGCCAATACAGATGGGGGAAATTCCCATATTTCTTTATAAGAGTTTGTAAGGATTGGAAATCTTTCCAGCATAAACCTACTAGTGGAGAAAGCTTTGGAAACACAGAATTCTTGGTTACTAGACCACCTTCAAGAAGTGGAATTAATTTCTTCATCTTGGTTGACTCAAATCTTAAAATTGGTTCTTATAATGGAGGATATTAATTATTGGAACAGTTTGGCAATTAACACTATTCATTTAAATCAAGATCATTTTCTCAGTGATTTTTGAAATCTTGCTGGTCATCTGGATTTGAGCCTGAAACCTCTGACCTTCTCTAAGGCATCTATATTGAATAATCTATTAGTTAATAGTAATAACAAAAGCTTACCAATGAATTCAAATGCCGGAACAGGTTCTGTTACAACTCAGGAACATATACAGCCATTGGATTTGAAACCCATCCACGCAAGCAACTGCCCAGTCAATCAGAGTCTGTTAGATATCAAATATACCAATAATATCTTAAAAGAGGTGATAAGTATCCAGGAAGATCAGGCAAATAGCAAAACTCCAAGTTATAATACAGATGAGACACCAATCAAAGTACCAGCTTGGATAAACCACTCCCAAGCCACAGCCCAAAGCTTGCTATTTCTCACTCAACTAGCAGGTTTGGCTGCTGCAAGCTGCATTCTGCATTCTTTTTGGCAGCAGCTAAATCAAAATGACCAACCAGAAAGTAGCTTCATGGTAAACCATTCACCCCAAATTCCACCTCACATTATTTCACATTCCCAAACCAGCTTCTAAGTATTTAGTGAGTAGTACTGGGACTTTCCCCAGTGTTCTAACAACTTCAATTTCTTGATCAAATAAATTTGGAAACCTATATTCTTCATTCTGCTAAATTAGTAGCTTTTTAAATTAAACTGATCCCAGATGCAGTTGAAGCAGAAATTTCTTCTGCTCTTCTTCTGTCTTTCTTTCTGGTTCTCTTTTACTGAATGTTGCCAATTTGATTCTAATATCAGAGTCAAAGATGCCACCAAGACTTCAGCATGTAATTACTTGTACACTAAGCACCAAATTCTACCTACCTGTGATAAAGTGCCTCCTCCTCCTTTGCCTCCTTCAGTTGTCCACCCAGGAGCACCATGGTATGTGTTGACCTATGTTGCAGTATATTATGGTTTGAATCACTTTGCTTCTTTCTTGGGTTCCTACAAATTGTGGGGCTATTTGGTGAATAAAATGATGGTTGGGATTTCTGTAGTATCATTTTTGATGGGTTTTCATCCCTCTGCTCTTTTACATTACTTAGGTTTCCTCCTTCCTCAGGAGTGGATCTCTTATAGAGTTGGGCCATCAGATCACCCCTCTTTTCTCCCATGAACTTTGAACCCCTGATCTAACACCATGTTTTTCTACTCAAAAACAATGCCCAACTAAAAAGTTGCCAAAGAAGGCAGGTTATGCCATGCTAACCCCATACATCATTAGAAATCTGGACAGAAATAGTCCAGGCACCTGGGAAAATAAGAAATCAGTCATTTGAAATGTGACTGGCCAGACAGTTATTGTTAGGCAGGAAAACTTGGCTGCGTGATTGAAGCATTCAGATGATCTTTCCATGTAGCCCAGCAAGTAATATACAGATGTGAAAAATAGCAAGACAGTGCTAGAGTACAAATCCAGGCTAGGATACTGAAAATAAGCTTGATAATGCTAGTGTTGGACAAGTAGATCATATTCTAAGTGAGGTATAGATTTATATCAGTTTAATTTAGATGAGAGCAGGCTCTTCTATTAGAAAGATTAATAAGGCTAGTAACATGAGTTTGTTCATCTTTTTAAGGGTGTTAATCATAAACTAAACCCTCTAAATTATGAGGTTTAGGCTCAGCAATAGCATAAGAGCTACCATGTTTAAGGATCTTTATCTATATCAAGGTGAAGAGGTATTTAACCAGAGTACCTGTCTGAATGCCAGATACTGTGAAGCAGGCTGTTAGTTTCTGGTTCAGGCTAGGCAGACAAACAGAGCCCACTTCAGGGTTGACTTTAACTTGATAGCATAAGAGAATGTGCAACTCAGAAATAGCCTAGGGCCAGTAACTGGTATCATCAGATTTATAAAACTAGTAAAAGTGATATACCAGACTCCAAAGAGTTAGGAAGAAGAGATACCAGTGGCAATAACATAATCAGGCAGAAAGATGGAACTAGATGTACAGAGGATCCATGAGAACAAGGCAGGCTGGTGAATAGCTATATTTGTTATTGAATGTACATGATTGGACAGTGTGCTGAATACCTTATCAGTCAGCTCTGACAGATTTCCTGGTCTAGGCCAAGGGTCTGGGAGTAGATTAGTGGGCTGGTTCACAGAAAAAAAGCCTGTAAGTACCATGTGCAAGTGATAAAGACTAGAACAATATAAGGTAAAGTCTGGTTGAACCAAAGGTTCATCACACTTCATTATCAAAATGATAATAAAGCCTGGTGCTGGACTGGCAGGGTGCAAGTATCCTTTTATCAGCCTTTAATATGGGGACAAGAATCTGTAGATTATTCAGTGATACAATAAAAAATTTGGGGAGGGGTCAGAGTGACATCAGATCCAGAGAAATGATCATTGGTCAGCGTAGGATAATAGTTGTTGAGTTTTTTCTGCCCTTCAATCATATTCCCAAGGTCATGCTGGCAGCAAAATAGTGTTGGTGGCAGTAATTTGATCCAATTCTGAGTACCATCTCTTGATAGTTTCTTTGGAAATATTGGATGAGGTGCTAATTGAGCAGGTTGCTACTTTATTATAAGTACAGAATCATGTGTTGACCTATTGTGGCAACTGAACCAATGAGAGTTCAGTATTGGAATTGGGGAAGACAACAGTCCAATAGGAAAGGACAGAATAATAAGAATAAGGTATCATTTATTGTAGGATATTGTGATTAATATGCTAAATGGGGAAGCCACAAGACCACAAGGGGGTGGCATAGTGGGGAGTTTCATATAGGGTTTGGAGCCAAGGAATAACTTGTGCGGGGATCAGCAGGTCAAATTAACAACACTCCTAATTAGGATAAAGTGCCCGCCATTTGACATTGCCATCAGATTAACTCATAACGTTAGATACGTCAAGGGGCGGCTCATTGAGCGCCCCCTGTATATTGTAAGATACATTAGCAGGCAAGGCTGGATACTCAGTTGCAACACCCCCCTTGCTCCCTGCTTGTCGTCAGACACCAGGACTGGAGTCTGCAGAAGGTCTGGGAAGGTCTGCACAAACAACCTTTGTGTGGGGATGGCACGGCAGGGACGCAAGCAATTGTGGTGAGGTTTCTTGGTGTTTCCCTAGGCATCCTCAAGTTGGTAGGTGTGGTTGTCATAGACGGCAGCTACCTTGAAGGGCCCTAGGTGGTTGGGTTCTAATTTGGCAGAATTGGGATTGAGGGTGTAGACGGGGTCACCTACGGCGTATCTAGCTTTGAGGTGTTTCATCCCCCCTGCAATCCACATGTGTTTGATCTCCCGGGCTTTGGCACACCATTGGTCTAGGGAGGGAGTTGGCACTAAGGGGGGGGCTTGTTGGGAACCTTGGACCGTAGTTTCCCCTGTTCAACCCCTGTCAGACCGTCAGGTGTTCCAAAGGCCAGGGTGTTAGGGCTGAACCCAGTGCCCCTGTTGATTCTTGCTTACAGGATTAGTAGGGCAGTGGGAAGATGTTCAGTCCACACAGTTTTAGGGTGCTCTTGTGAGAGCTTGGCAATCAGTTGAACCAGGGAGCCGTTTAACCGTTCCACACATCCGTTGGCTTGTGGATGGTAGGGGGTTGTGACTATATGTTGGAGCGCGTTCTGAACGCAGTATGCCTTCACAATGTGTCCAACAAGTTTGGGCCCACCATCTGTGATGAGACGCTTGGGTCACCCAAAGTGAGCCATAATTTCCTTGCCAATAAAGCAGATAACGGTGGTGGTTGTCATGAATGACATTTCAATACTAGTATTGAAAACCCAAGAGTTAAACCCCGGTTCCCAGGAGACCAGTCCAGGACCCACCAATCTGTTAAAAGACAGGCTCAAATTGGTAAATTACTCTGTGTTCCGCTGGACTACTACAGAGGACCCTCCAAAGATCACTCAAGTCACACAAAGTGGACGGGGGACCGCCTGCTTGTTAAATTGCAAACCCGAGTTAACGAGTTACTCCAAGACCCGCTAGCCCCCCAGAGACAATTCCCCAAATAGTCATCAGATTGATGCCAACCTTGGGCCACCAAAGACCCAAACCTATGCAAAGGTTGCAACTTGCCTTAAGGAGGTTAAGACAAAACCTATTTTTAACCTTGCCAATGGCCACCAGCAACTGCCAGTCTCCCGCCCAGAAGGGGTAGTGCAATTGGACTACTCAGGTGACATAGCAAACAGTGGCGGCAAAACAAAGCATTGTCTTTCTGATTTGCCAGAACAAGCACAACCTGGATCTGCTGCCCTTGAGACCCCAAGCCAAGACCCACGCCCCTCCAGTGCCTTGTCTGCAAACCTGAACCCTGCAAAAATCAAAGAAGCAAAGTCCCAGGGTAAAAAAAACCCTGGCAGTACGGCAAAACCCCCATTGTCATTTTTGATAATAAAGTTTTATGAACCTTTGATTCAAACAAATCAAACCCTATCTAGTCTTAGTGATCTTCCATCTTAATTCCAGTCAAGTAGACCACCAGGCCGCCGCCCTCCCCCAAGACCAACCTGCCAAATTGTCCCAGGCATTATACCGTCCCCCAAGAGCCCCCTTTGGACCTGTGCATTTTACTGAATACCCTCCCAACCCGGCCTATTCAGAGTACAAATTGGAAACCATCCTCATTGCCGACCCTTTGGCAAGGACTAGAAGTACCAAGTACATAGGACGCAAAGGAAAGAGGGTTGAGATTCCGCCCTTACTGTTCAAAGACAAGTACAATTACCTGCCTGCCTACTTTGTTCCTATGACTCCTCCTTTAACACCACAACCAGACCGTCTGTTGGAACCCACCGCCACAGCTGAGACCACCTCTACCCAACTTTTTGGAGTACTCTACATTACTTTGACAGGATTGGTAGATTCCATGGTCCCCAACTCTGGACCCTGGTCCTTACTCGGGCAATTGGTATCTTATATTATCAAGTTAGCACCCATTCTATAGTGGGCCCTACCCGCCAGCTTGGCCATACCTCACCCCAAGCTGACCAAGGCCTCTACCTACAACTAGCTTCCTGACAGTGGTGGTGTGGTTGGTTGTGGCCCAGGCCACTGGCCAACACGTGAAGTAGTTGATAGCAGTGATAATATACTTCTTACCCAGTCTGTCTTTGGGAAGCGGTCCCACAATGTCAAGGGCCCACTGTTCAAAGGGTTTCATAGCCTTGATGGGTAGGACAGACTTGGGAGATGCAGGTTTGGATGTATTCTTTTCAAACAACACAAACGTCTCAAGGAGGTCCAAGATGTCTTGGCGCATGCGCGGCCACCAAACCTTAAGTTTCATAATCTTGAAGAGGTTACGTCCTCTGATGTGACCCAAGGTTTGGTGGTAGTGCAAGATGGTGTCTCCTTGTTGTGTGGTGGGAATATATGGCGTCTTCTCACCTGTCTCTGCCCGGCGGCAGACGTTTCCAGCATCAATGGTGAACTGACTTTTGTTGTCCTTCAGCTTGAAGATGGTGACCAAGTTAAGGCCCTTGTAGCAGGTTGCCTCAGGGCGCAGGTAGAGCATGGGCCAGTCTGGGTCCAAACCGTTGTCCCCAGTGATGGACACTACATAGAGCTGTGAAAGAGTGTCGGCTGTGACGAGTTCCTTTCCAGGCTTATATTCAATGCGTAATTGATAGGGGATAGACGTTCAACCCATCCTGCTTGGCGGCGTGTTAAATGGGACTGCGTGTTGAAGTACTGGAGTGACTTGTGGTCTGTCAGAACACAGGGTGGGAAGGTCACACCTTCCAAGTAACAACACCACTTCTCAACGCAGTGTACAATGGCTGCCAGCTCCTTGTTGTGGATGGGATAACATTGTTCTGAGTTAGTGAGCTTCCTGGATTCATATGCTACGGGGAGGAAGACGCCATTGTCAGTTTCTACCCTTAGCACGCCCCCTATGGCCCTGTCAGAGGCGTCAGTCTTGAGTTTGTACTGTCGGTTTTGGTTGGGAAACTGCAGTACTGGTGCTGTTGTGAGCCTTTGCTTCAACTTCTTGAAGGCTTGATCCCTGGCAGGGGTCCAATGGAAGCGCTGTTTGGTATTGAGGAGCTTGGTGAGAGGTGCAATTAGTTCCCCGCAATTGGGGATGAATTTGCGTACATAGGCAACCATGCCCAAGAATGTCTGCACCTGGCCCACATCAGTGGGGGGCGGCATGCTAGTGATTGCCTTGGTTTTGGCAGGGTTGGGCCGTATCCCTTGGGCAGAGATGGTGTGCCCAAGGAATAACAACTCTGACTTGAGAAACTCACATTTGGAGGGTTTAGCTTTTAGCTGGTTTTCCTGAAGGGTGTTGAGGACAGCATGGAGGTGTTGGAGGTGTGTGGTTTGATCTTGACTGAAGACAATAATGTTGTCAAGGTACACCACCACACACTTTCCAATCAATTCCTCAAAGGCTTTGTTCATCAACATGGCAAAGGTGGAGGGAGTGTTGGTCATTCCGAAGTTCATGACACAACACTCAAACAACCTGTAGCGTGTGCAGAAGGCAGTTTTTGCCTCATCCCCTGGTGCAATGTGGACCTGGTTGTACCCTGCAGTGAGATTGATCTTGCTAAAGACCTTTGCGCCTGCAAGTGTATCAAACAGGTTGTCAATCAGCGGCAGGGGGTATTTATTTTTAACTGTCACCTCATTTAGGGCGCGGTAGTCTGTGACCAGGCAAAGGGACCCGTCCTTCTTGGCTACAAAGAAGACCGCCGCCCTGTATGGAGAGAGCAAGGGGCAAATGAATCCCTTATCAAGCGCGTCCACAAGGTGCTGGCGGAGGGTTTCATCTTCCTTTGGTGTGAGACGGTATAATGGTTGTGCTTTAGGTAACAATCCTTGAAGTTGTACAGCGTGCTGGATCTCCCGGGGTGGAGGTAGTTGTTTGAGTGTTTCACTGAATATGTCCTTGTACTCCTTGAGGAGTGCAGCTAGCGCTGGTGGTGGTGATGTTGACAAGGGAGGGACTGCAGATGGTTCTGCACAGATAACTTTGACTGAACATTGATTAAAGTCTAGTCTCCCCCCTTGAAATCATATGAGCCTGTTTCTGTCATTCTGACAAACACAGTGTCATGTAGTAGTTTGTTCATTTCCATGGGGTAAATCTGAAAACCCACCCCATTTCTATTGAGGGTGATGACAGAGGTATCCCAGTCAATGTAGGGGCGGTTATGCCAGAGCCAGTTGAGGCCAGCAATTACGTTGTGGCTGAGGCCTGCCATGATTGGCCCAGAGAGCTTAACCTGGACGTTCCCCATTCTTACGGAGAAGGGTACCATCTTGTGGGTGATGGAAACTCTGCGGGAGTCAGCTACACGTACTGCTTTGAATCTGCTGGGTACTTGGTCTAATTGCTGGGAGTCAGCAAACACCTGATCTACCATGGTGTGATCAGCCCCAGTATCTACCAGTAACTTGTGGGTGTTCCCACAGAAACAGAAGGGATAGGACAAGCGTGTTACTTTATTTGCAGAATGAGCGGCTTGCAACACAGGGTCGTTGCTATGGACCTGAAAGACGTCTAAGGTTTTGACCTCGTGAAGATTGTAGTTGTGGGAGTTCTTTGCAAGCAAGGGCTGAGAGGGCGGGTCAGTTGGGGTTGTAAGGCCTCTTGTTGTTACAACCCTCAGGCTTTTCCCTGGTCCTCAATTAGCGCTAGCTGGAGCTCCCCCTTGCAGGGGCGTTTAGCTGCACTTTCTTGTTGGCAAGGTTGACAATGGCCCACTTGACCTTGGCCATTGTTGGGTGCAGGACGTGGTTGGGGTGGAGCATTGTTGGTGCAGCGGAAGCCCATTGAAGCCTGGTTATTGGCCTCTACAATGGCTTTATAGCAGTTATCAATAGAGGTGCAGCGGCCAACAGGAACCCACTTGCAAATATGGGGTTTTAACCCATTAACAATGAGAGTGAGCAACATGGCGTTCCCATTGGTCACTGCTTTGGGGGCAGCAGCAAGGGCTTGTTGCCAAGCGGCAAGATACTCAGGGACGGAACCAGTCTGCTTGATGGCTAAGAGGGGAGTCCCCAAGACAATGGGAGAGAAAGTTTCACTATATCAGGACTTGGCAGCGTCTCAAAAAATTGCCCAGGTGACGTCAAACTCCTGGCTGGCCCGGTTGGTGAACCACACGGCGGCAGGCCCTGTAAGGCGGCCAGATGCGGTGGCAACCCATATGGACTCAGGAACCTGACAGATACAAAGGCGTGTTTTGGTGGACTGGAGCCAACTGATAATGTCAGCTCCTTTGACACCACCAGTGAAGGACTCTAGTTGGAGGTTGAGCATACATTGAGACAGATCCAACTGTGGCGGGGTGACGCTAGCGTCACGCTGCCCGAGGCAGAGCCAATTGTATACACTGGTAAGAACTAGCTGATCTTGATAGATGACATAACCTTTGGGAATGTCCCCCTTGGGGATTGGGAGGAACATCTCTTGTTGTGGAGTAGCCATGCGGCCTGTGCCTTGTCCTTTCTTGGAGGAATTTTCTCTTTAGGTAGGTTGTGAACCTACCGCTGCTACCACTGTTGCAACTGAACCAATGAGGATTCAGTATTTGAATTGGGGAAGACAGCAGTCTAATAGAAAGGACAGGTATAATAAGAATAAGGTATTGTTTATTGTAGAATATTGTGATTAATATACCATATGGGAAAAACCACAAGGCCACAAGGGGGTGGCATAGTGGGAAGTTCCATGTAAGGTTCAAAGCCAAGGAATAACTTGTACAGAGATCAGCAGGTTGAATTGGCAACACTCCTAATTAGGATGAAAAGCCCGCCATTTAACATTGCCATCAGATTAACTCATAACATTAGATACGTCAAGGGGCAACTCATCAAGCGCCCCCTGTGTATTGTAAGATACATTAGCAGGCAAGGCCAGAAACTTGGTTGCAACACTATCAATTCTATTTTTGGCTTTTCCCAGTGAAACTTTCTGTCAGGGATCCAATATTGGGCGGCCAGCCTGTTGTTTTCAGGGGTAACTCAGGATGGGTTTTTTGCAGACAAAGCCCACCACAAGAGAGAAGCTAACTTAAAAAGGTAGGAGACAGACTTTCCCACCCAGGACCATGGGCCAGCAGCCGGGATTATAGTGTCAATCACCCCTGTGAGGGTGATGTACACAATCCCAAACAGCTTATCAGTGTGGTCAGTTGGAAGGTTGAGTGGGGAAGCAGGCATATGTTTTGGGGTCACAGGCGGTTCCATGGGAAGGTTGTAAGCAGGAAGATAGTTGAATTTCCCTCTGAACAACTTGGGTGTTGAGAATATCCATGGGCCTTGACGGTTGTATCTAACTGCAGATTGTATGCAGGCCAAAGAATTGAGTTCAAGTATCTTTTCTGGGGTGTAGTCCTTGTATTTGGGTTTCAGAGGATAGTCAGTGAAATAGACGGGGCCAAAGGGTACACCAGGAGGACAGAAAACTGCGGGTGGTGGGGCAGGAGGGCCGGGGGATCTTGTACTGAATTGATAGACAGCAAATACAAAACAAGGCAATAGCTGTGTGAGCCAAAATAACATAACCTTTATTCAAAAATGGCAATAAGGTTTGAGTGCAGAATCTAGAGGCATATATAGTATCCCACCTCCAAACTTAGTATTCCCCATGATGGTTTCATCAAAATATCAGGAAATATGTGGGTGGGTGGCCAGGAGGCCCGGGTGCAGGAGCGGCAAACTTGCACCTTGGCTGGGTGTTCTCTCATTGATCAGAACGTCCAAATTGATCACTTGATTTTCTTGATTTTTGGCTGTGGTTGCAGGGTCGGGCCTAAAGCCTGTGATTTTCTTTGGCAGGGGAATTTGATTGGTCATCCAAGAGTACTTCAGATTCATGAAGTTCACAGAGGAACTTTCTCTACCTCCATTAGGCCAGTCAAGAAGTTCTTCCTTGGGCACCATCATAGTTGAATCTGCACTGGTATTCTGGCTTTGGGACTTAGTAGGGGCTTCAGCTTGTGGGGGATCAATCTCAGAAAAATGCAGGCAGACAGGCTCTCAGTTCATGGGGCCAGCAGCCCGCAGGAATCCAGGTTCAGGGTTTGAATCCTGCCCTTGGGCCCGGGTTTCCAGGGGTAATGAATTGTCAATCCTGACACTTTCATCAATTTTAAGCTCTCAACTGGGTTGTCTTAAGATACAAGATGCAAAAACAACAGGCAGCTGGGCACCTAGTCTTCTAGACAGGGGGTCTGTAGGCTGGGTGGGCCAAGGCTTGATCTACAACTAGTGTTTTGATTCATTGAATAATGAGAAATGTCATTTATGACAGTACCCTAATTAAATGTTTGGATTTGAGGTTTATAATTTGGTTCTTATTGTGAGAGAGGGGGGCTAAACTAACTAAGTTTGGCTCCCATCCTGTAGGGAGATTCCACCAGGACACCATCCAGTACATGACTGGCATGGCCGCTTGAAGGGGCGTCCATAGAGAGGACGCGGCAGATACCCAGGGAAAGTAGGAGTCCAAGCCCATCAAAACCATTCTGCTAAGCAACCAGGATGTATGTTGGGGAGTGAGCTCTGGGGAGTACAAGCCTTCCTCTGGAACCAGGACAAGTGGGTCCTCAGAGGGGAGGAGCGTAGGGTAGGCCAGACTGGGGGGAGCAGCAGAGGCTGTATTGATGGCAGGGAACTCTAGGTCATTGCAGGTTAGACTCCTCACCATGTTCTCACTGGTGGCGTATATGTCCTGAACGCGTGTGGGGATATCCTCAAAAATATTCAAGAACTGGTTGGGGTTGGTGCCAATGTGGAGGAAAGAATCAGAGATACAACCCCAAAGATCTGGAGAGGTAGAACAAATCATTACCAGGGCTGGTGTCAAGGTAAAAACCACAAACTTGACCAGAGGAACTAACATTTTTAGAGTCTGAAAATGAAGCCCACCAAAATGCAGATAACTCTGTTGTTTTAAGTCTTAAACTCAGAACAGAAGGCTCAGGGGCAAGCAGAAGATATCTTAAACACAAGAGAAGGACAGGGAACAGCAACTACAGACCAAATGGTTTGAAAGTGTTTAGGAAAGCTTTATAAAGCGTATACTGTAAATTAAGAACCTGAACATAAAAATGCGGGATTGTCAAATCCTTGGCCAAATTTCAAATCACTTTTAAATGCCACTAGTAAACTCAGATATTAATTGCAGGAACTGGAATCCTAATTTAATGTACAGTAAGCACACTAGGAAACACCAACCCAAATCAAGAATCTCCACCACAACTAAATTCAAACTAAAAATTCAATCTCAATAACCATAATTAGACAAAAAAGGGATTAAACTTTAAAATCATTCAAATCCGGAAAGTATACAATATTATTCACTTCAAATCACGGATATAGAAATTCTGTTGCTATTCAAGTCTAAATCAAGAGAAAATATCTACTCACAACTAAACCAAACATTCAAATAAATACATATTTAATCTGAAATATATTTTTTATTTTATTTTTATGGACCATCAATTGCATTCCCAACCAGCTCCTGCATCAGCCCGCGGGGCAGCCCGTCCACAAGGGCGTCCCAGAGGATCCAAGAACAGACCCAGAACCCAACTTGAGGGGAGTCATGTCAACACACAGGCCTTCTAAGGCATCATTGCCAGTCAACCACCTCCCGCATCCCAAGCCCAATCAACCATCCTGAATCCCAGGCAGAAGCCACTCTCAAGGCCTGCTACCAAAGTCTCATACACAAAGGTTACTGGGAACACTGAGGTTACTTACACCTCCACTGTGTACCCAGTTGTCACCTGGCCCCGCACTCTTGACCCAAGAGTTGCTACTTCCTGCCCCCGCGTTTTTGACACGTCCTATGAGCCATTGGCCACCACTGAGGAGCCATCTGTGCCTGTGATCTATTCCACCATTAACAGCACCAGCGCAACCAAGCGTGATACCACCTTCTACACAAAGGTCCCTGTCCCCTGTGTTGAGCCTGGTAGCCAGGATGCCGTGGTACCTGCCAAGGGCCGGTGTTGGTTGACAGATAGTGAGCGTGAAGCTCTCCTCAACTGCTTAAACGGGGGAATGGCGGTTCAGGATATTGTATCCTGATTTGGTGTCACGGCCAGGTACATTGCCAACATCAACACCAAGTATGGCAATACCAGGCAAATTTCCAAATCCACCAAGGCAAAAAGACAGGCAAAACTCCTTCAGCCCGTACACATTGATGCAATCAAGCAGTGGGTAGCCAGGGATTGCCACCTGGACACACTTGCTGTCCAATTAATGCTTGCCACAGAGTTTGGGCTTTCTGTTTCTAAAACCCTTTTTTACAAAACAATGGTTGATTTGGGCTTCTCTTGGAAGGTGCTCAGAGTTTCTCTGTACAACAGAAACAGTGAAAAGACCATTGAGGATTGACGCTTTTATGCCAAGACATATCTGGTACTAAAGGAGACTGGGAATGTCCAGTTCTTCTATATTGACAAATTGTTGTTTTCCTCCTCACTCAGGTCCAGGCATGGGTGGGTTGAGAAGGGGTCCAAGGATGGTGTAGCCCATTGTGCAGCTGTCTGTTCCCAGACCTATTCAATGGTTGCTCTTCTGGGTCCCTGTGGCTTAGATCAATACCAGATGATTAAAGGCTCCCATAACAGCGGGACCTTTCTTGATTTTCTCTGAGCTGTCAAGGAGTACCTTTGGATAAATTATAGCAGCACAACCAACATTGTTGTGCTTGATAATGTTGGGCTCCACAAATTGGATCTGGTTGTGTCTGAGTCCCCGCCCATTAATAAAAATAGCCATTCTGCTAGCCACCGCCTTGCAGACTGCCCAATGAGACTCCTCTTCCTCCCCCCATATTCCCCATTCCTGAATCCAATTGAGGAGGTGTTTTTTTGGATCAAGAATAAGGTGAAACAAGGCCTTCCTCAGGACACCAAGGGCCTATTCAACATTCTCAAGATCAGCCAATTTGCAATGCCACCTGATGTGGTGGCAGCTTTCTACAAGCACTTGGAATCATTCCTCCCAAAAGCCCTGGCCTCCAAGCCAATCAGATAAATGGGAGCTCCAGAATTCATTTAGTTTTAATTTTATTTAGTTTGTTTTTACTAGGACTCAAATTATTGTTTATATATAATAATGGGACATTTGATTGTATTATAGACATTTAAGAATACTAGAAAAGGTAAGTAAAATTAATTATACTAGATAAGATGGATTTATTTTTATTATAATGCAATGAATATTATATTGACTGTTGCACTAAAAAATAAAAAAATTTAAAAATGATAGAAATAAATTAATTTATTTATATAATTGTGAATTGTTGATGGTGCTTTGACTTTTCTAAGCCACAAATTGGACCTTGTATATCATCATATGATCCTTGTTATTTCAGTGCCACTATAGCCACACAACACGACAACCAATGATTTTTATGCATTCCTTACTAATCTGTACAGTAGGACATGCCATTTCAAAAACGGCATCTTGAAAAACGGCATCTCAAATTTAATTTGAGATGGCGTTTTTTGCGTTAGTGATTTTGAATCACAAAAAAATAAAAAACAATAACATAGTTAAAATTTACATATACTTTTATAATACAGCATCTCAAATTTACACCATCTCAATTCTGTCACTTCAAGTCAGATTAATTAAATCTTATTTTGCTAACTTTATTTACATATGAAATCACTTAGTGTGGGGCGTGTTTACGCCATCTCAACTTTACGTCATTTCAAATTACGCCATCTATCTTAAACTAAAATAAGTTTATACCCAAACTAAAAAAAGCCTGTGGTATAGTGCCAGAAGATGTTCCTATAGTATTAATCTAAGACACTTATAAAAGGAATAACCTAAAAAGATGCCACTATGATAGTCCTTCTAGTGATTGTCATTGCTGGGTAAAAAAAACCAGTTTTGTTATATGTAATTTATAACTTTATTATACATGGATACATTGATAAGGGTTTCATCAATAAAATATTCTAATAATGATTTTAATATAGAAGAGGGTGATTACACCATTTCAATTTACGTCACTTCAAATTCCAACGAGTTTCATATCATCTATTGATTTGATGCGCACAATGGATAGGGGAAAATAAGGGGAAATTACCTATGACGCCAGGCTACACTATATCAATTCCCCACCGCAATTCTTGCTTTTCACTTTTCAAAAGTATAGTTTCACGTCTAAAACCACTTAAGCAAAAAATGTAAGAAAACATATGAAAATTTGCAAATATATATTTTTTTATCTCCTCTAAACAACTGGGTACTTTTTAACCCCAGTTGTATAAGCTAGTTTTTGAGAAATCAAAGTTTTACTCTTTGGCCTGGTTGAGGTAGCTCCACCGTAGATTTCTTAATTTAATATAAAAATGGTCAAAAACACTATGTTTTTGAGCTACAGCACCTCAATTACGTCACTTCAAAAAACGCCATCTTGAGAGCAAGTTTTCAGTCAAAACTCAAAGTTTGCCTACTTGCGTTACTAATAAAAAATTATTTTTTAAAAAAAACATTGAAATTTTGATAGTATATATTATTTAATCTCCTCTACAATTCTATGTAAAAAATTAATACTTTTATATTAAAAACATTCTTGTTTTTTTCTTTAAAAACAACCCCCAAATTGCTCATATTTTGATACTAATTCACTTTTAGATGCCTCCCAAGCCTACCACTAAAGCTGCGCCCAAGGCTTCCAAGGCCTCAAAGTCCAAGACCACTCCTCCAAAGGCCAAAAAGGCCAAAACTACCCCTAAAAAGCAGCCTGCTAAGGGTAAAGCCCCCCAAGACCCCTACGCCCTCACCAGAGCCTGAGGAAACAAACCCAACCCCTCCCCATTCTCCTTTTATTTACTTCCTGTCAGACCCTCAAGAGAAGTTATTCAACTTTAACCGCCACTCTGACCCCACTTCAGAGCCTGAGGATGAAGAAGAGCAGGAGCCTGAGCCTGGTGCTCCTGCAGATGAGCCAATTGAGCTCTGAGATCTTAATACCATCCATAATGTATGCAACAGAAATGGCTCCTTTGCTGTGCCCCCAACTTACCCTATCAGCTATCCAATTATGACCAAGAAAGGGGGTGCTGGCTTTGTCCACAAGGGCTACAGCTTCAGCTGCAACAACAAGAAGAAGCCCATCCGTCAGCATCACTTCAAATGTGATAACGTTGGCTGTCCAGCTAGACTCACCACCTATGGGTTCACTTGTTTTAAAGCCCTTACTATTGGGCATGACTGTGCCAAGCCCTTTGATCCACTGTATCAACTGATCCGCTGGTTTCTTTGCCAGGTCATACCAACCACCAAAGACCAAACTGCAACTGAGGTCGTAAATGATGCACTTATTAATCTAAATGATACCCAACTGGCAACTGTTGGTGGCACCTCAAAACTTCAGAGATATCTCACTGACCAGAGATATTCTCTGAGCACTGAAGGCGTCAGTGCTACATCAATTGACCAGTTGATTTTAACTGAAGAGCAAAAGCTTTCACAGCACAAAGAGAGATTTCTCCTTCACAATGATGGGCAACATGCCCCATAGCAGATCATCTGCTTTGCTACCTCCCAGGATCTTTGCAACCTTTTAAAATGCAAGACCTGGCTTGCAGATTGAACATTCTCAACCTTCCAAAAGCTCTTTAGCCAGCTTTGAAATATCCATGGGCAGGTTGGCAATCTTGTTCTTCCCCTGGTCTTCTTTTTCCTCCCAAATAAGAAGCAGGAAACCTATGTCCAGGCTCTAACAATATTAAAGGCCAAGTTGGATGAGATCCTCCCAACTATTGAAGAGGAGCCAAAGGAGACTAGAGGGCGCAAGAAAAAGGCCCAGTCAGAGGAAGCCACCCCCATCAAGAAAAAGCCCAAAAGCCTTCCATACCATGAATACCTGGTAGTAGATTTTGAGCAGGCTCAAGCCAATGCTTTTATTAGAGACTTCAAGAGCTCCCCTCAGGGATGCTACTTTCACTTTTGGTAGGCACTCTGCTGCCGCCTTCAAAAGTGCTCTGCACTTCATGAGCTGGTATACACTGAAGGCACAAAGGAAGCAAAGGACGTGTTCAACTGCTTTACTGCCCTTGCCCTTGTGCAGAAGGAGCAAACCAATGCCTTCTACAACGCCCTCCTCCGCCATCCCTACATTATTGCCAACCAGGCAGCCTTTGCTCCATTCATAGAGTATTTTGAAACTCAATGGGTTGGAGTGTTTCAAGGAGCACGCCACATCAGAAAGGGTGGTGACTCAATCCAGTGAAACTGCTTTAAGCAGGTAAAGGATGGCCTAATCAAGACCACCTCTTCTCTTGAAGGGTGGCATAGTCAATTTGCCACAAGGGTCTGGGTTCAGAAGCCCAAGTTCAACAAAATCATGATCCATCTCAAGACTCAGCATGCCATCTCCGCCCGCCTCTTTAAAACAGGCATGAAGACCAAGGATGATCCCCCTAAGCAAACCAAAGCGGTGAAAAAGTATACAGAGATTAGCAAGGTGGTCCTTGCCTACTATCCCAAGGATAGCAAGCTTGAACATCTCCAAGCCATCTCTATTGCTCTTTCAACCAATGTATGATCCTTCCTCAATAAACACCACTCTATCTTCTCTCTTTTTCCCTTTACTTTTATCATTATTTTAGTTTTATTTAGTATTTGGTACAATTCTATGCTTATTTTAAAGTATAGTTTGTAGTTAAAATAAATGAAAATAGTTATTTTTGAGATATTTTAACTTTTGGACTTTACACAACCTTGTTGCTACTCATTGTCCCCATTTTTTTATTGCAGATTTGGAATTCTGAGGCTTTTTTAAGCCTAGAAATGTTTCTGAATTTTATTTTTTGAGAATTTTTTGGGTAGTTTTTGGGAGTTCAAAAAATCTAAAATTTTAAAACTGTTTTTTCTTAGTCAAAATGCTGTAAATCAAAATGGCGTTTTTACTAGTAAATTGAGATAGCAGAAATTTGAGATGCTGTATTTCAAGATGGCATTTTTTGAGATGGCGTTTTTGAAATGGCATGTCCTACCATCTGTACTTAGGACGCAGTTCAAGTATATTGAATATGTTTATGCAAATCATATTACAAGGGAAAGGTAATTTGAGTTCTGAACAATCATTTGTTTAGAACAATAGTGGAGCAGGCCGCATGATGCGGATAAATTCAATTCTCCATGTTTGTCTTTGTGATAAATGGACCCATACTCAACAAGTAGTAAATAAAAACATTTTTAATTCTTTTTTATTTGATGTATTGGCAACTATAACTAATATCTCTTAATATACTTAGATATATTTTATTATAATTTACATACTAAAATTTAAAATAAAAATTAAAATATTAATTATAAATCTTAAAAGTTAAATATTTAAGTTTAAATAATCAAAATATGAAATTTTTATTAAATTGTGATTTATTCAATATCAAAATATTTGATATTAAATATGTCAATATTAAAGATTTTAAAAGTGAATATTTTAATATTAAAAGAAAATAAAAAATAAAAAAAAATTTTAAGTTGCAAGGGAAAATGATTTATTAGGGGAATGCAAATTGCAAGGGAATGTAATTATTCCGGGGAATTACACCCCAAAATTAAAATTTTCTGCTAATGCATCCAATTGGGACCACATACTCTTCTGTATGTGGTGGATGACTCTGGCGCCAATAGCTAGAGGGGTGGCGCTCAGCACCCCAGTGGTGGCCAAACGTCTTATAAAAGGCAATAAGGTGAGAGAATCAACTAGGAGATTCTTTTTGGGGGCACATAGTACCTGTATAGTGTTGCTATTGCAAATGAGTCATATAGGACATGCTCAACTGTCCTGTATCCCTGTGGTGTCTTCTGTTGGTTGAGGGCTACACGACATATATTGATTTGTATGGGTACATCTTCCAACTTTTTGATGTTGGCTTTCAATATGCAGTGGAGAAGGATTCCCGGGTACACCGCAACGTGGATTCTTTGCAAGGTATACTTTTCTGAGAACATGCACAATTTTTTGAAAGTTTGTACTGACCTATTAATAGGCAACAGCGCCCATGTTGACACTTTGTCAACATGGCCACTGTCAACTTGAAACTCTAAATCTCCTATGTTTTTTTGCTAGTTGCGCTAGTTTAATTCTTTTTTTAAAGCGTTCAGGGGTGCAAACCCAGAAAACACAACAAAATTGTGGCCATCTCAACATGATTTAATATTAAGCTTAATAAAAACTCAATTTAACATGATTTTTTCTTTACTTTTACTCATAAAAATTAGTTTATTTTTTATTTGTTTTCACAACGTAAAAGTGTCAATGTTGACACTTTTTAAGCCAAACTTATTTTTAATAACAAAACTGAAGCATATACAGTAAAAAAATAAGTGTACATTTAAAAATATTTTTTTATTGAATTATTATATTGAAAAAGACAGTGCACATACATTTGATTGTTGGAATGTTCATATTATAAATATATATGTGGCACTTATTCTGGCTTTAATATATTAAGTGGATTGGGTGCTAATGGTGATCCAATAATTTAAGCGTGACTTACTATGTAAGTTACTATAGAATTTATTATTAAAATAATGTTGACACTCATAAATGTTGTTTATTTGCTTGTGATCATCCCCTGGGGTGGAGTTAAGCAAATTAGAGTAGCGCAATTAAGCCTAGATTAATATGCCACCTCATATAAAGAATGTTGTAAGTGACGTTGTTGACACTTTATCCTTTTCAATATCTACCAACAACTTATTAACAACTTCTTATATATGCAAAGTAAAATATCATATTACCACTACCTAAATATAATGTTTAATAAAGAACCCCGATACTTTTTTAACTTATTTTTATATGTTTTTTTTAATTTTTATATGTGAACAAAAATACACAGAAAACAGTTAATTTTTTGCTAGCTTGCGTAAATTTAATTAAGCATACTATGTTTTTTCATAGTAACTTTTCAAAAAATTGTTGACAGTGACAATGTTGTCAAAAATAATGTCTACAATTTTTGTAATCAACAGTGAGAATTCAGCTTTTTTTACTAATTGTCACTCATAATGTTGACGCTTTTCATTTCTCACATATAAATCTTTATGTTTTATATAATAAAAACTTCTCATATTTTGATATATTGTATTTTTGACTTTGCTCTTTCATATTTTTTAATTTTTAAAATAAAATTTTATATAAATATAATACTTTCACATAAATATCTTTACTTTTAATTTTTTATTTAAAACAATTTTACTTATTATTTTAGGACAAGAACACTTCCAAACAGCCAAAGGGTACCAAGCGTCCCTCCAAGCCCACCAAAGCCACCAAAAAGAATCCTGTCTTATCAAAGAAGGCCACCCCCAAGCCCACCCCCAAGCCCTCCCCTGAGCTCTCTCCTGAGAAGAGCCCTGCTCACTCCACTGGGGGAGAGGAAACTGATGTCTCTCTTACAGAGCACAGTTTTTACAACTCGGCTTCTGATGAGGAGCCAACCAAGAAGCGGTAGCAAGGCAAAAAGACCCCACACAAAGAAAAGTCTCCTGCACATGAGAAGCACCACAACAAACCCTCTTCTGCTTCCCCACCCCTGCCAAACTCTCCCCCTTCAAGCTCATCTGGGGATGATTCAAATCCCTGCCCCAATTACTTTCCTGGCTTCTGCCATGCTTCTGCTGGCCCTTGGGACCCTCTTGTGGCCCACAACATCTGCAATGTTGATGGCAAGTTCAAGGTTCCCTCTTCCTTGCCCAAATACTTCCCAATAATGAGTGTAAAGGGTGGGCCGGCCATGGTGGCCAATGGGTATATCTTCAGCTGCAACAATGTCAACTGGGGCTTTAAGAGCCAGCATTACACCTGCAAGGACTGCTCCTGCCCAGTGCGGCTCAACACTGAGCGCTGGGACCTGGTCCAAACCATAAAGGGCAAGCATACCTGCATCATGCCCAACACTACCATCTCCTGCCTCCTGAAGTGGTATCTGGTGCAGATTATGCCCACCTCCAAAGACCTTTCTGTCACCCAGCTGGCTGTGCTTGCTTGCAAGTACCTGTCCCCTACCAACTTGAAGAGGGTGCCAACCCACAATCAGTTGGTCAAGTTTGTGAGTGATAGGCGTCAAGCCTCAAACCCCCTGGCCAAGAGTGCCACCAACATCAAGGACCTAGTCCTCACAGATGCCCTCAAGAAGACAGAGGATGGTGAGATGTTCCTGCTCCATGACAATGGGCAGGAAGTGGAGGATAGGATTTTAGCCTACAACACAACCCAAAACCTGGAGCAGCTGAACACTGCTACCACCTGGCTGTGCAACGGCACATTTGTTACTTGCCCCCCTCTCTTTAAGCAGCTTTGGGTCCTGCATGGGCAGCTCAATGACCAGGTTATTCCTCTTGTGTTCTTCCTCCTTCCTGGTGCCAAGACAGAGGTCAATGCCAGAGCCTTCAAGATTGTCCAGGATGCTTTGAGCTCCCTTCCTGTCAACCAGCTCCCCCCTCCCACCCACACCACAAGGGAAAATCCCTCCTCCGCTGAGAAGGATGAGGCAACCTTAGCCGCTGAGCAGCTAGCTAATGCACACTCACTTGGACCAAAGGTTATAATAATGGACTTCAAGCAGGCTCAGTTCAGAGCCTTCCAGGCCACCTTTGATGGAGAAGTCCAGGGCTGCTTCTTCCATTTTTGGCAGGCCCTTGTCAAGAATCTCAAGAGTGAGAAGGACCTTTTTGACAAGTATCTTAACAATGGTAAGGGGAAGTGCCGCTTTGCCCTGACCCAGTTTGCTGCCTTGGCTTTTGTGCGCCTGGAGCATACTGGGATTGGCTTTGAGGCCCTCCTGGAGGATGCTTATATCAAGAAGCACTCCACCATCTTCAAAGGCTACCTGGAGTACTTTGAGCAGCAATGTGTTATGGTAGAAAATCAAATAGAAGGGATAGTGTGCCCTTGTAAAACTAGAAACCAGCAAAGAATCATAGCCAAACCCTTAAAAAAATAGACAACTTAAATGTTGTCATAGACAAAAAATGGGTCAAAGCTGGGGTCGCCCAAATAGCCCTGGAAAATCTGGACCTCTCTTATTTTTCCCTGAATAGTTATGACAAGAAAATTACGCGTTATACATTATTTGGGGATGGCAGCGCTTGACCCGCTGGTCTCCAATTTTTTTTTGAATTATGACGTCATTGCCTCAAATTCCAACACAGGACCTCCAACTGCTGAAAATATTCTTGCCAGCCAATTGGATGCCGTCAAACCCCCTCCTACCTCATCCTGAACTCCCTTAAGACTTCCCCATTCCCCTCTAGAAACTTGTTTCTAAATAGCTTAATTTCCCTCAAAATAAACAAAAGTCTATCCCAAAATGATGGCATATCTGGGGCTGTTTGCCCCTGTCCTTGAAAGACTGGCCTTTGTGGCGGTCAAGACTGCCGTCAACTCTATGACTGCTGTCAGGAACCCATCTGCTTGGAAACATACCACCCAAAAGGTGTATGGCTGCAGATGGATTCAATTGGTGATTAGAGAACCAATTGGAAGGGAGACTATCCCCATATGGAACAATTCTCCAATAAGACAATATTGACCCAAAAGGGGATTAAATCTTCCCAACAGGAAGTAAGCTCCAAGATAACTTAGGAGGAAAACAGAAGCCATGTGATGAAATAAAGAAGGACTGGGCAGACTGGCCCCCATGACCTGTGGTTCCTCTGTGATTGGGAGATTTGGTGACAGTGGGGTGGTGGTGTACCATACGCTTGGTACCACTTGGCGCTACAACTTGTCCAAGTAATTGGGAGGAGGCAAACCAGAATCTGCTCTGGTTCCAAAAGAAAGGCTTGCAGTAAGGGACTTTACAAGGAGCAACCAAACCAACCATTTATACCCAAATGGTCCCCATTGGGATGACTTGGGTAGCATCATGGTTTTTGATTTCAGGATTTGAGAGCAGGCAAAAGGAAAAATCAACTAGGTTGGTAAATTGAATTTATTAACTGAATAATCAAACACTCTGACAAATGGAGCCTTTTTATAGACTGTCAAGAGCTATTTAAATTGTAATTCCAAGGGGGATAGGAGAAATCATGGGGAAATTGGGGAAGGAAACTTGGCAGGGGGAGCTTTGATTTAAAATTAACAAAAAAAGATAATTTTAAAGATAACTAGCCCCTGCTGAGGCTTCTCCAAACAGCTGGGTGGCATTTACCCCCAGCTTTTGGAGAAGCAACAGCTTAGGGGCCTTCTGGTGTGCAACTGCATCACCAGAAGAGGGCAAGTAATGTTTTACTTGATTAAAAACAACTACAGAGCCTCGGTTTTGATTAAAAAACCCGCTTTCAAAGTATTTGTAAAATCAAGTAACCCAACCTTGGGCGTAAGATTTGATTGGCTGTAGGGATCTGTTTTGTTATGTTCCAAAGGTGAATCCAAATTCAATTCACTAACTTTGTATAGGTGTTTTCCCAGTGAGCAAGAGGACCTAAGTTTGATCCCTGGATTGGTCCCAGAAGTGGGACCCAAACTTGAATTGAGATCAAATAAAGGTAATTTAGAGCTGGTATTAACAACTAATAAAAATTTTTAGGTTCTGAGGAAAAATCCAAATTGGGACAAGGGTTCCCAGGACCTGGGAAGATAAAAATTCCCTTGTTTTTGTTAGGAAGGATAGTGAAAGCATTCCTGACAACCACAACCTGGCCCGCCCTTTATATGCCTATGCCTTTCAATTCTTTTTTGAATTTTCTCTTGCAAATCATTTGCTTATTGAAAATTTTGACCTCTATCTTGTGTTACATCTCTATTGGATCCAAGATGTCAAATTGTCCTCCCAATTTGGCCTTCTGCTTATCAAGCAACTCACAATCTGTTTGTTATAACCTCACTGTATTTCCTTGAATCACGCTGCATACCATTTCACTCTAACACAATGGGTGGGCAAGAAGATGACTGTCCAGAGAGGTAAGAGCGGGGCCACTACCCCTTGGAACTGTCAAGGCGCCTGCCTCAAGGGGGAGATGAAGACCACCTCTAGCCTTGAGGTTTGGCATAAGCACCTGAAGGTGAAGTTTGGGACCTATCCCAAGTTCAACAAGTTCTTCTCCAAGCTACAAGAGGAGCAGGCCCAGACTGTCTCCAAGTTCTGCGGCCTGGCCAACTGGGTGGCCCCCAAGAAGAGGAAGTCCAAGGAGCAAGACTACCAGGAGGACGTGCAGAAGGTAGTGAAGAAGAAGTACAAGGTGGCGGAGATAAAAAAGTACCTTGAAGATGTTGCCACTGCTCTTACTGGTGGCTTTAATTAGCCAAATAAACTTTACTTTGCTTTGTCTATATATTTTTTACTTTTAAATTTTTGATTTTTTAATATTTTTGGATAGTAATAATCTTTTTAGGTATAAATGGTAAGCTTTATGTTTAGTTTCAGTATGGTTTAGTAAGAAATATCTTATATTTTGTTAATTTATCTTTAAGGTATGAGATATTTTCAGTTATGCTTATAAAAAGTATAATAAATTTAATATGTAATTTTCTTATATTTTGTATTTATTATGATATATAAAATATCTTAATTTTTGGTTCATTGGAATTTTAATTTTTATGGGAATAAAACATAATTTTATAATAAAGAGTGTAAATTACATAGTAAATTGAAAAATACTTGCTTATATCTCCTTATTCTTATTACTTGTGATATGTTTTTATTGCATTTTTGGACTTTCAGGGGTCATTTTAGTATAATAATGTATTTTAAAATAATTTTTTATATTAAAAATGTTCAGGGTAAAGTGTTTTGTTAATAAAAAGTGTCAACATCCAGGAAACAACATTAAGTAAAACCAGGTTGTCACTTTACTATAGTGTCAACATTAAAAGGGTCAACATGGCCACTGTCAACATTTTTAGTGTCAACATGGGCGCTGTTGCCTATTGATATAGGACGTTTGGCTGAATTTGAAGAGGGTACCGGGGGGTGCCCGACTTGAATCTGCCCCCCAGTGTGACAGAAATCACTGGATAATATAAAGCTATTTCTAAATGATGGGGAATTGCCACCCAAATCCACATAGAATTGATGATTAACCACCAATGCAGCTTCAAATATCTTTTTGTGAAATTTCCAATTGAAACTCCAGGATTAAGTAGAACAATCAATCCTAACCAGAGTAAACCAAGATAAAGGACCTGGGAAAGCATCAATGAATCTTCAGCGTAGAATTCTGGGCATTGAGAAGTGACACAATTTTCATTTTCCAGAATGGGGGGAGGAGCTACAAAATTGGCTGGCATGAAATTAGCATTTTTTGGCGCCAACAACAAAGTTCCAGATGCTGGGCCACATCTTCCTGAAATGATTCTGTTCAGAATCAGATTGTACAGGATATACCGCAACAACCTGAGCACAGGATGCATTTTTAAAATTTAAAATTAGAACTTGGGATAATTGATTTTTATTGAGTAAATTTAGGAGGACTCAACTCTTAGAGTTGAAACAGGGAGAATTATTCAATATATACCAGAAAAATTGACTAAGCAATACCACCTGAGTCTTGATCTCCTATTCCTTTGGCATCTTCAAGCAAGTATCTAGACCAGGTTGCAAAGAACCCTTGCGTTACCAGTTTCTGACAACCATGTCAATTAATGAGCTTATATCGGGTGACCCTCATATTACGTCAATTTATCAACGCCAGTTTACAAGGGGGAGCTGGTTTCAGTTGGCAAACAGGAGCAGCTGTGACCCATTTTTGATCAACCATTTGGTTTAAATCTGTTAACTTGGTCAATTTTGATATAGGTTTTACGGCCTTCTGTGCCTTCTTACTTGGACAGACAATACCTGGCATTATGGAACCTACCGTGACACCCAGGCCTCTGTGAATGAAATAAATAAAGGTTTAAAATTATTCACAATGACTGCATCCCCAACTTTATTGGATAGAGACTTAAAAATTTCATTAAAAATAGCTGATTTCAGATATTCATTTCCAATTTGAAAATTGGTTTTTATTAATTTTTTTGTATTTGTTGATATTTGTGAAGGGGAACCTTTGAATACTTTCATATATGTATTCATCAAAGTTCAGTTTTATATCCCCACAAATTTCATTCATTTCTTTGATTTTAATTGTTGATCCTAGTTTGTAGGCTTCTCTTATCCATGGCGAGCACCCCACAGGTGGTTGATATTCCCTATCTTGAGCTTCACTATTAAAAAAATTATTCATATTCTGTTGAATTATTTTATTTAGTTGGTATTTATTTATTTGTTTTATAGGGGCCACCAGTGACTGGTAACCCCTGTAAAACCAACTTGGCGTATAAGCTGCCACTTCTGCGACCTCATCCCCATCCCAGGTGATGACTAAAATAAATATAAGTAAAACATAAAAAAGACTTACTTATTGTTTCCCCTGTGGCCCCCTCAGCCACAGGCGCCATATCAGCAAACTTCATGAGCGTTGGATGCTCTTCATTAATTTTCTTAGGCTTAATTTTCCTTATTCTTCTTGCAACTTGTGCTTCCTCTTGATTTTCATTTGATAAAGCTTCTGTATTTCTTGAAGCGCTTCTGCTTCTTGTTTGTGTTTCATTTTCATTTGTTTCCATTTGGTCAGTTTCCTCTTCATTGGTGTTGATTTCCTTTTGAATTTCTGTTCCTTATATTAGTTTGATCTTCTCGTCGTTTTCTTTGGCCCCCTGCCAGAACTCCCACAAATTCTAGGCCGCGTTGTTGAATTCAAGACTTGATAAAATAGTTCCCTGTAGATTAAGTAATTTTTCTTTATTTTTTTATCTATAATAATTCCCAACTTATCTAGGGCATCTTCTTTTGACTGGATCAGTGGCTGGCCCTTGTCCCCAAGCTTTCCTGTCACTATTTCCCTGATATTTTTCTTAATTTCAATAACCTTTTGCAGGTGAGCTTCTAATTTGTTGATTAAGTTATAGATTGATGACATTTTGTTTAAATTCCATCAAAAAATGGCTTTTATAGTACTATCTTTGACGCATACATGTTTTTGTTGTCATCATTAATAAATGGAAGACAATAAATGTAAACATTGCACTAGAATATTGTAATAAGACGTCAAATCTTGATATTTTGATATTATGTGCATAACTCAATGCATTTTGTTTAATAAAATTCATTGTAAAGGAGGCCTTTTTTATTGTAATTTAACAAAATGGAATGTGTTTATATTAGAGAGCCATTAACACTTAGTATAATATTAATAATTAGTGCATTTACAGCCTTTATATTTACTTATTGGTAATAATTATGCAAACTTCTTAGTTGGATTTTGCAAGGTAATAATAATTTAATGTGTTAATAGAATACTGTTTAATGTCATTAATTGGCTGATTTTCTTTGATGTGGAAATTGTGCATTTTCTGATATTTCTGCACTAGTATCTAATTGGATGTGAAGCCAACCAATTAGATACTAGTGCGTAAATATCAGAAAATTCACAATTGCCACATCAAAAAAATCAGCCAATTAATGACAATAAACAGTATTCTATTAACACATTACATTATTATTACCTCACAAAATCTGACTAAGAAGTATACATAATTATTACCAATAGGTAAATATACAGGCTGTAAAATGCACTAATTATTAATATTTGTACTAAGCGGTAATGGCTCTGTAATATAAACACAGTCAATTTAAATAAATAAAAATGAAAAGGCCCTGTTTACAATGAATTTTATTAAATAAAATGCATTGAGTTATGTACATAATATCAAAATATCAATAGTTGATGTCTAATTGCAATATTCTAATCCAATATTTACATTTATTGTCTTTAATTTAGTAATGATGATGAAAATATCCATAGAAATAATTATATGTTACCACATCAAATGTACAGCATTCTCTACACATAGAAACTTATAACAATGTAAAAAATATATTATTAATTTTGAACTGAAAGAGAGAATTAAGTTTAATAGTAGTCACCAAGAAAAGATTTATTTACTAATCAAAGGACAGGAAGGGGAGGGAATGGGCAGAATGAACATTGCCTTCATCTGTGCCTATGAAAGGGACAGTATCAGAGATGGTGGGGAGGGAATGGGTGGTAGTTTGGGAGTTGGAGTCGGAAGGCGGGCGGCTTGATGGGGGTTAGTGAGGCAGGGTTTGTTGACTGGGAAGAGGCAGCAAGAGCTGATTGCCTCAGTTGCTCAGATTCATCTTCTGTCACATATGCAGGCTTGACAAAAAAGATGGAGTGGCGCAGGGGGAGGCGGGGGTCCTTTCTGGACTTATCACTATCACTTGCATAGAAGATGATGAGATCAAATAAGTCCTAGACAGACACAGAAGGGAAAAGCTCATACCCCTTATCAATTTGGGTGCATAGTTTGTTGTAGGTGGCAGGCTTTAAGCGCCTGAGGGCAGAACCAAAATTGTAGAGACATACATCTGCAAGATGCATGTTGGCATAGTTGATGGGGTAGGCTCAGCAGGTATGCCCTGCAGCCCTGATTTCTTGGGTTGCCCATTCCCGCTGCTCCATCTCCGCACTCAGTACAACTGTGTGCACAGCGTTTTGAGCAGCCCACTCCTCCAACATGGCCTTGAGCTCTGTCTGGTAGGCATACCCATCTGCGGTGTTTGATATTGCCAAGTAATAATTGACGCCCAATGGGGAAACTGCCAATAAAACCCCAAAAAAACAATACAAGATTGGGCTGCGCTTGTACACGTCAGATTGGATGCGCTTCTCTCCAAAGTCTTGGATACTGGTCAAGATCTTGGCGTATGATAAGAAGATGACGTCATTACAGGCCCTCATTGCCCCCCCTTTAATAAAATTAATAATGGTTGCATTGTATGGGTTGGTATCCACCAAAATGGGGCCACCAAGAACCTGATTGGATAGGATTCTGGTGGCAACCACAACTCCGTGCATCCATGAATTCACTGTTCTTTTGTTGGTGAAGATGCTGTGGAGTCCCAACTGGAGACGTACCTGGACCAGGGGCATCCATGGGTCACGTTCCATAATGGCCATCATAAGAGTCAGGGACCCACTTTGCAGGGAATAAACTTCCCAGCTGATGGGCCAAGGCCCCTACATTTAATCCTGCTATGACCAAACCAATAGGAACTGTGACCATTGCAAGATGCCCAAGCTGTCCTAGATAGGCAAACCTTCCAAACATAGAACTGAATTGCCCTAGTAGATAGTAGCCCACCAAATACACTAAGAGGTAAAAGGAAGCGTAAGGTCTAACAAGGGTTGATTCAACAGGAGGGGAAGTAAATGAGCAACCATAGTTGAACTTACGTCCCCAATGTCCAGACAGGTATTTGAACCATCCATTGGCAAGGGATTCCTTTTGGTGGGCATCATCAGGAGAGGAGTTGTACCAGTCAGTTGTAGGAGTTGGATTTTCCAAGGCCAAAACCACTGGCAAGAAGTAACCTAGAAACCAGGATAGGAAAAGGATTCCTTTCATGGCTTCAGAAATGGAGTTGTGTCAGCAAAGGTAGAAGTATCAGAAAATAGGATAGTCTTTATTGTTGGAACAAGAAATAATAAAAGGTATGGTTCACTTAAATACCATCAAGTTGAGGCTGGAACATAAATAAGAGGATCATGTGAATTGAGAGGATTTTCCATGAAAATTCAATGATTGCAAGGCTGAGATTAATACCTGTTTCAATTGTACATCAATTTCTGTGAAAAGACTATATAAAATTATATAGTGTATCAAGTAAAAGGTAGAAACAGCCACAAGTTGGTGGGCAATCAAGCAGTAGATGGTTAATTTAAGCGGGAAGATCAAGGCCAGAGCTTGCTGCTTAGTTGATAGTAGTGGATTCAAAGATGAAAACCAAGTTAAAAGCAGCCAATCAATGTGTGAGCGGTAAGTGATGTCTCTCTCTTGCTTATTAATGTTTGCGGAATTAAAACCAAAGTTGGGCTTCATTGTTGAATGAATAAGATCATTATAAATAGGTAATGTAATCTGAACTGTCTTCTTTGAACTGACCGTTGCTTTGTCTTTAGGGTTTCAAGTTTGATCCCTGTCTGGGATAACCCCAGTACTATGATTCATATAACTTATTACTTTAAAGTCTTTTTTTGATTGATTGTTTGGACCCAAGTTAACTATAAAATTAATGTAGTCAGGGGAAAATTCCCTGACACTATCCTCCCCAGGAAGGTCCTTCTCTTCCTGAGTCATTTTGTAGCGTGAGATGACTTCAGGTGTGTTCTCTAGATTCTCTTCTGGTTCCCAGGAGTTGGATTCTACTTTGTACCCTTTCCATTTGACCAAGTATTGAAGTTTTCCTCACAAGGTGCGGTGATTGAGGACGTCTTCTACTTCCCATTCCGGAGTATGGTTCAAGATTATAGGAGGAGGGTTCTTGTGATCCATGTCAGATGGTAACCCTTTGAACTTGGACAGAAGGCTAACATGGAAAACATCATGGGCGGAGGAGCCAGAAGGGAGTTTGAGTCGGAAATTAAAATCAGAGCGTCATTCAATGACCAACAGTGGCCCAATCTTCTTTGGCCCTAGTTTACAACCTGGAATATCCAGTTTGAGGTCCTTGGCACTGAGGAACATGTAGTCTCCCACTTGGATGTCTTCTGGGGTTCTTTGATGTTTATCAGCTTGGTTCTTATACTGTAGGACCGCCTTTTCCAGTTGTGTCTTAAGTTGTTGATGATTCTTGAGTAAGGAGGTTGCCCATTGATGTGCCAACGGAATAGTGTCTTCAGTGGTTGGTTTAGGGAGGTCTTCTGGGTTGTATCCATAATTGGCAAAGAAGGGGGATACTCCAATAGAATCATGGTGGTTGGTGTTGTAGCATAGTTGGGCAAGCGGGAGTAGACTTACCCAATCATCCTGTTGCAAGTTCGCATAGTTCCTGAGAAAACCTTCCAGTACTTGATTAACCCGTTCTGTCTGTCTGTTGGTCTGAGGATGGAAGGATGTAGACATGAGAGTTTTCACCTGTAATGCCTTCATTAAGAACTGCCAGATCTTGGATGTGAATTGTGTACCTTGATCTGAGATGATGTTGTTGGGAATTCCATGGTTGGAAATTACATGAGTAAGGAGCATGTTGGCAGTGTCTTCTGCTATTGCGTGCTTAAAGGGCATAAAGATTGCATATTTGGTTAGCCAATCAACTACCACAAAGATGCTGGTCATGTTGTCACTCTCAGGAAGATCCACAATAAAGTCCATGGAGATGGAATACCAAGGGCGCGGAGGAATGGGCAAAGGTTTGAGTAGTCCTTGGGGCTTCATGGTGGAGGGTTTGTTGCGGTCACACAGAAAGCATGTGGTGATGTATTTGGCAACTGTTTTCTTAAGATTGGGCCACCAGTATCTTTGTTGGATTCTATTGACTGTTTTGAAAATGCCTCCATGTCTTGTGAGAGGGGAGTCGTGGAAGCTTTCCAGGATTGCTTGTCAATGTTCATTGGTTGGTATGTAAAGGTTTCCATTCTTTGACCAAGATCTGTTGTTTAGTGTAAGCCCAGGAGGAATTTTATCCTTATTGAGAAGTTGAGATGCTATGATGTCCTGATCCAAGGTAGATAAATAAGCTATAGTCATGATGTGGGAGAGGAACTGATCTTTGGAGAGTATGGCATGTTCATTATGTTTAACGTAAGACTGACTTGGGTCATCCAAATCCTCTCGTCTACTAATGGCTTCAGGTACTATATTCTTATGTCCTGGCGTATAACTAATCTTGAAGTCAAAGGCAAGCAGATCAATAGCCCATTGTGCTAGACGTGGGCTAACCTTTCTTTTCTTGGTGAAATATAGCAGATTCTTATGATCAGTTCTGATTAGAACGGGGAATTTACTTCCTTCCAAGCAGTGACGCCAGTGGTCCAAGGATTTGACAATGGCAAATAGTTTTTCTTGTATACGTGGCAATTTCTCTCTTGGTTAAACAGCTTATAGGAGTAGAACGCCACAGGGTGGAGCTCACTATCCTCCCCAAGCTGCAACAACACCCCTCCTAGGGCAAAGTCAGAGGCGTCTGTGTCCAAAAAAAATTGGCGTTCAGGATCCGGACAGAGGAGGACAGGTGACAAGGTGAATTGCTTCTTGAGGTTTTCAAATGCCAGATTGGCTTCAGGTGACCAGACAAAGTGGGCCTTCTCGGAAGTAAGGTGCGTGAGAGGGAGAGCGGTAGCAGAAAAGTCCTTGATAAACTTGCGGCAAAAATTTGCAAGGACCAAGAAGCCACAAAGCTTGGTGTGTGTTGTAGGTCTAGGCCAGTCCAGGACTGCCTGGATCTTGGAAGGAGCAACTGCAAAACCTCCAGGGTTAATCTTGTACCCAAGAAACTCAATCTCTGTGACAAAGAACTTGCATTTTTCAAGCTTACAGAACAAACAGTTGTCAATGAGTAGTTGAAGGACCTCTCATAGGTGTTTTGTGTGGGCCTCCTTGTTCTGCGAGTATACCAGAATATTGTCAAGGTAGACAACAACGCAGACGTCAAGTAGAGGGAAAAGAACCTCACTCATTAGGCCTTGAAAGGCTTCAGGGGCATTACTCAACCCAAAGGGCATCACAAGGTATTCATAGAGCCCAAAGGGAGTGCAAACTGCTGTCTTCCATTCATGACCTTCAGCAATACGTATTTGGTTATAAGCACTGCGGAGGTCTAGTTTAGAGAAAACCTTGGCGTGGGTAAGTTGGTTGGTTAAGGACTCTGCAGATGGTAAGGGGTTCTGGTTCTTAATGGTTATGGAGTTTAGTTTGGTGAAGTCTACAACAGGTCTCAAGGTCCCATCCGCTTTCCCTACAAAAAAATGGGGATGAACATGGGGAGTTGGATCAACGCATAAACCCTTTGGCTAAGTTTTTGTCAAGGTACGCCTTTATCGCAATTCCCTGTGCTTGGTTCATGGGGTAAAGCTTTCCCCAGATGGGTGAGGAGCCTGGTATCAAGTCAATTCTAAGGTTGGATGGTCTTTTTTCAGGAAGAACGGAGCAGAGTTCCTCGCTAAAGGCTGTTTTTAAGTCTTGAATTTCCTCTGGAATAGAATCAGGTGTTGGTCTCCCCACAAGAAGTAGAGAGTTCAAGTACGCAGTGAAGTTCTTTGGTACTTGATGGTAAGGTTTTTTGAGAGGCACCATGGTTGGTTGTCTGTGGGAGTGAAGTGTGACCAAGTTGGTGTCCCAATTGAACTGTAACTTGGCTTCCTGACACCAGGGAAAACCCAAGACTAAAGGGAAGGCCAAATTGGAGAGCGTGGAGGTGGATAGATGATATGAGTTCTTCCCTACCTGAGCGTGGAGGGGTTTGGCTAGGCGTCCTACCTGGGCAGGGGTACCTTCAGCAAGTCTTACAGAGGCTAGACCTGAGGTCTCCAACCCTAATGAAGTCAAAAGATCTTGGTCAATGAAGTTCCCCATAGCTCCTGTGTCAATTAGTGTGTAGCTGGCTGTAGTGCCAAATTCATGGTCTAGAAAAACAGGCAAAAGAGTAAAAGACTGAGTGGAAGATTTATTAGCATCAGTGGTCAAAAGAAGATGGCCTGAAGCAGATTGTACCTTTGAGAGTGCCTGGCAATCTTTAGCCAAATGTCCTGTTTGTCCACAGTAGAGGCACAATCCTTTGCAGACTTGTCGTTGTTTCTCTTCTGGGGCTAACTGGTACCCTCCCCTGGGTTTAGGAACTAGTCCCTTGGGAATCTCGGCAGGGGAGGGTAAGTTACAGGCAGCCATAGTCTTGGTGTTGTTCCAAGAAGGAAGTTGCTTTACCTTGGAGGATCATTTCAATACCTCTTTGGTAAGCTCAGAAAACTTTTCAGGAAGTACATGGTGGGCTAAGAAGTTCTTGAGTTCTGGAGATAATTTTTTCTGGAACAGGTAGCAAGCTTTGGCATCTGTCATCCCAATTTCCTCTTTGAGACAAGAGAATTCTTCAATATAGTCCTTGGTGGACATTCTGCCTTGATACAAGGTCATTATGCGATTGCAGAGTTCTTCTGTGGTCTGTGCTGGCACTACAGTAGCCAAGAAGGAGTCGCAAAAGGCAGGGTAATTGTTGAGAAGTTTCTCTCATTGAAGGGTGGCCTTGGAGTACCAGACACGCGCCTTGCCTGTGAGCTTCTCGGCAACATGGTGGACCTTCTGTGTGTCAGTCTGGAATTGGGCCGGCAATGTTTCAAACAGGGATTGTGAGAAGGCCAGGAGCATCAGGATCTTGTTTCCTTTGTCATTGTCAGGACATACTGCGGAAATCTGGTTTAGTACCACTTTTTGGTTCTGAACCTGCTGAGGAGCTGTTGCACTGGAGGTAGCAGTGGTTCTGGTCTGAAGGGAAAGGCAAACAAGACAATAGGTGGTCAGGCTGATGATGGTAGTGACCAAGGTGACTGCAAGTCTCTTGATGCAGTATAGAGCAGGTAGTTTGCAGGGGTTGGTTCTGAACTTCTAAGTAAGAAGCTCAAAATGGGTTCCAACAAACTGTCAGGGACCCACTTTGCAGGGAATAAACTTCCCAGCTGATGGGCCAAGGCCCCTACATTTAATCCTGCTATGACCAAACCAATAGGAACTGTGACCATTGCAAGATGCCCAAGCTGTCCTAGATAGGCAAACCTTCCAAACATAGAACTGAATTGCCCTAGTAGATAGTAGCCCACCAAATACACTAAGAGGTAAAAGGAAGCGTAAGGTCTAACAAGGGTTGATTCAACAGGAGGGGAAGTAAATGAGCAACCATAGTTGAACTTACGTCCCCAATGTCCAGACAGGTATTTGAACCATCCATTGGCAAGGGATTCCTTTTGGTGGGCATCATCAGGAGAGGAGTTGTACCAGTCAGTTGTAGGAGTTGGATTTTCCAAGGCCAAAACCACTGGCAAGAAGTAACCTAGAAACCAGGATAGGAAAAGGATTCCTTTCATGGCTTCAGAAATGGAGTTGTGTCAGCAAAGGTAGAAGTATAAGAAAATAGGATAGTCTTTATTGTTGGAACAAGAAATAATAAAAGGTATGGTTCACTTAAATACCATCAAGTTGAGGCTGGAACATAAATAAGAGGATCATGTGAATTGAGAGGATTTTCCATGAAATTTCAATGATTGCAAGGCTGAGATTAATACCTGTTTCAATTGTGCATCAATTTCTGTGAAAAGACTATATAAAATTATATAGTGTATCAAGTAAAAGGTAGAAACAGCCACAAGTTGGTGGGCAATCAAGCAGTAGATGGTTAATTTAAGCGGGAAGATCAAGGCCAGAGCTTGCCGCTTAGTTGATAGTAGTGGATTCAAAGGTGAAAACCAAGTTAAAAGCAGCCAATCAACGTGCAAGCGGTAAGTGACGTCTCTCTCTTGCTTATTAACGTTTACAGAATCAAAACCAAAGTTGGACTTCATTGTTGAATGAATAAGATCATTATAAATAGGTAATGTAATCCAAACTGTATTCTTTGAACTGACCGTTGCTTTGTCTTTAGGGTTTCAAGTTTGATCCCTGTCTGGGATAACCCTAGTACTATGATTCATATAACTTATTACTTTAAAGTCTTTCTTTGGTTGATTGTTTGGACCCAAGTTAACTATAAAATTAATGTATTCAGGGGAAAATTCCCTGACAATAAGGGGATGTGATGCATCACCTTTGGTTGAGATACGGGCACCAGTTGAGGTCTTCTTGGTGGGGGGCCACAGTTGGCGTGGGCTCACAGGGTTGCAGCCACAGTTGACTTTGCAAAACCCATTGCAGCCGCAATTTCCCCAAGGGACATAAGCTTGCCTCGCTTTTCAACCATTTTGAGAACAATGTCCAGAGTGATCAATTTTCTTCTGCGTCTTGCAGGCTGATTGGCTGGGGGAGGGACGTGTCCATCTTGGGAGCTGGTTGATGCCATATGTGGTACTCTTACTACAGTGATGGGGGATATTCAAAGGGTTGGTCGGCGGCCTTAGTACTTTACAAGTCGGAAACCAGACAGGTAGTTGGTAGTACAATAGCGTTTGAACCTAGGAACAACAAAGGGTTTGGAGTAGCAGCAACAGCAACTACTCAAAAGTGAATCCTCAACAAGTGACTTAGAGTCAAACTTCAGTTGGCAGTTAGTTGGTATGAGGAGACTGGCCTTTGTGGTCCTTAATTATACACAAAGAAGTTATTGATGGTGTAGCTAAAAATAAGGGGGGGTAATGTATATATATATTTATTTAAGAAGAAGAGAATGAGTTTAAATGCTACAACTCACTTGATAGCTGAAGGTGAGTTAGTCATTGTGTGGGGGTTAAAAGAGGGGGAAATGAATGCAAACAGGGTAAATCAGCCCAACAATCAGGTGAAGGTGGAACAGCCCCAGTGGCACAAGGGATGTGATGAGGCTGAAGGTTGGGGTGGTCAATCTGCAACAATAGTTGGTGAAAGGTTTGGTTGAAGAACTTAACTGGGGATTGGTGTAAGTTTTGATCCGGAATCAAGTTGTTGGTTAGACAATCCAGAAGCTAATTGATGCAATGTACATCCAGAATGATGGCCCCATAGAGAAGGCAATCTGGATCCCATTCAGTCAGGAAGCTTTCAACAACAATCAGGATTCCAGTAACCAACTGGTGAAGAGTTTCACCACACATCCCCCACATGAATAGACTATAAATACGGAACATTATAGAACAAATCAGCAAGAAAATGGAAGACATCAAGAAGCTTGTAGCAGAAATGGTTGCCAAACAGTCAACCGTAATTGAAGAGAATGAAACAATCACAAAAGGATTGATTGAGGTATCTGGTATGCTAGACAACTATGCCAAGGAGGTGGAAGAGTTAGAACATTTCTGACAACAAATCACATCCATTGCTAGTGGCAGCCAACAGACACAGTCAATAAGTACTTTGAATAACTACCAGAAGGCAATTGATGTCAATGAGCAGCAGAGAACCTTGGAACAGACCAGAAAGAAACCTCAGGTTGTGTCACAAAAACCAATTGCATCTACTACTAGGAAAAAAAAGCCTAACAATTGACAGAATCCTACCAAAGAGATGAGCAGGGACATCCAGAAAGAAGTATTGGCTTTCAAAAAGCTGGTCAATGCAAGAATGTCTAAGAAACGTACGGAGGCCTTGAATCCAAGCACTATGAAACTGATCCCTGAGGTAACAACAAGAACTGGTAAACTATTAACCATATTTAGGACACCAACATGGGTTATGCACTGCCTATGGATTTTGATAGTAACGTCCTTTGGTTGGGATCCTCCTGGAGGGAACTTCACGAGGCATTCAAGGTGGAATTCCCAGATGGTAAAACACCAATTCCTCTTCTTTGTCATATGGATAACACATCCTTGTTGGCGGAACAACAATTGTATGCAGTAGAATTAGACCAATTTCTTTGAGAGGCAATTTATTTGGAGCTTAGCCAGGAGAAACAAGAGAAAGTCTTGGTGATCTGTTGTCCTGTGGCTCTTAGTTGGGCTATGCCTGGGGAGTATCTTATGGCACCACAAGCAATATCTCTTCAAAATAGAGTAGGGAAGTGTCATCCTACAGAGTACCAGGAATTATTCTTCATCACCATGTCCCAGGAGGATAACTTTATCTACGGCCAATTGATGGGTTTTTTATATCTTCTCACTCTAGAGATTCTGTTTGAAGTAACCCATGAGAAGGACGTGTTGGCTGAAGAGATTCCTGAAATAACTAAGGAACAACTTGCTGAGTTCTTGAATAGCTGGTTGGCTAACAGATCTCAGTCAGAGATTCTGGCTAGCCTTGGTCTTCTGGTGTTTAGACTTTTTGGCTCCAATTTTGGCGTATCACAATTAGATTAAGTCAAATCCCCGGACTTAATGAATTTCCGTAAGGTTGGCTCCAGTAAGCCCTTGGAGATTGATATTGTTGATAAGGCTGTGTCAATCATACATCATCTTTGTGAGGTGCTCTATACCCTTACATTTGTTGTTTCCCTCAAATGAGCAAGGTAGCAAATAAATATCCTTTTCTTCTTTCATGTTTTCTTCTTATGTTTTTCTTTGGGGCATCCTTATAATAAAGTTAAGGGTATGGTATAGAATAGAAAATAGAGGTAATAAAAATAGATAAGGGAAGGGCGAACCCAAAACCTTAGCTAGAGGTCCAGTCAGTCAGTGAGAGTTGGCTGGACATTCCTTCAAGAACTTAGCATGGACACAATTGATGAGTTGTCCTGAAGTTAAATCCTTAAGGTTGTAGACATTGTAGCCTACTTTGGCAATAACTTCACAGGGGTCAGCCCATAAGCTGTCTAGCTTATTTTGTGGCTTGAAGTCGTTGTTGGTACATCAAAACTTGGTCACCTACTTGAAACTTGGAGAGGGCAGGTAGATTCACTTGGTCTTGCGAGTAGCTTTTGACTCAATATTCCTTTAGACTGTTGAATGCTTGGGATTGAGTCTTTATTATTTGATTGATAAGAAGGTTCAGTTGTTGGGAGTATGTAGATTCACTACAGTTGGCGTTCAATGGTACCAAGTGCATAGGGAGTCCAGGTTGTCAGCCATATAACATTTTGAATGGGCTTACACTAGTTATAGAATGTACAGTGAATTGGTATGCCACAAAAGCGGCACCTAAATGTATATCCCATGAAGAAGGCCAATTGTATGCTAGTTTCTTCAGTATCCTAACTAGTGTTCCATTAACTCTTTCAATGGCTCTGTTTGTCTCAGGTCAGTAGAGCGCTGAAGAGGTGCTCTTAATTCCCATCAGGTCATGTAACTGTGATAATATAGCCTTGAAAAAGTTAGTTCCATTGTCAGTTAAGATTGTAGCAGGACAACCATGTTGTGCAATGATCTCTTGGAGTACAAACTTAGCGGTCTGTAAAGAATTGGCAGAAGAGACAGGTCGGACTTCAACCCACTTGGTTAAATGATCTATGGCAACTATGATGTACTTCAGTTTTCCTAGACCAGCACTAGGAAGTGGTCCGACAACGTTAATTGACACGGTCTGGAAAGCGTATCCAGGCAGAATGAATTGATAGGAATGTGGGCTGGGTTTTTCTCTAAACCTAGCGCACTGGAGACATTTGTTGACATATTCTGCAATGTCAGTGGTCATATCTTCCCAATAAACGTAGTCTGACATTGTTTTCATCATTTGTTGTATCCCTGCGTGGCCTAATTGTTAGTGAAAGTCATCCAGACAAGCAAGTTGGTTAGAAGGACAAATATAAGGGAGGGTAGTACCCTTATATATCTTGAAGAGTTTACCGTCCTTTATGAATGTGTGTTGACTTAGTTGTTACAGTGTCCTTTTTACTTTCTCATCTAGGGAACTCCATTGGTCTGGTTGAATGATCAACTCATAAAGACTATCAAGGTCCTCTCCTAATGCGGCAAAAATTGGTAGTTGAGATAGGGCGTCAGCATTTCCATGTTTGATTCCTGGCCAATGAACAATGTCAAAGTCAAAGTTTTGTAGCTTGGTGGCCCATCTTGCTAGTCTGCTTTCTGGATCTTTCATCTTTCTTAGCCATACTAGACTTGAATGGTTGGTGTCTACTGTAAAGTGTGTACCATGTACATAAGGTTGACACTCCTTGATAGCATACAGAACAGCTAAGCATTCACGTTCAGTGGTGCTATAGTTCCGTTCATGTTTATTAAGAGTTCTTGAGAAGTAAGCAACTGGATGTTCCTTGCCTTTGTTGTTGGTCTGGGACAATACAGCACTAATTGCAACATTGGAAGCGTCAGTGTGCAGAGCAAAAGGCTTGGAATAGTCTGGGTATGCTAACAGAGGATTAGTTGTCAATACATCTTTTAGGGATTGAAATGCTTCTTTGCATTCTTTGGTCCAGATGAAGTTGGTGGAACTCTTTAGCAGGTGGAAGAGTGGTTGAGCTATTTCAGCAAAGTTGGGAATGAATTGGCAATAGTAACCTGCCATGCCTAGGATTACTTGAACTCCTTTCATGTCAGTGGGGGAAGGCATCTGGGCTATGGCCAACGTCTTGGCTGGGATTGGTCTAATTCCTTTGCTGGAGATAACATGACCCAAAAATTCCAAATGAGTCTTAAAGAAAGAGCACTTAGAAGGTTTGAGTTTCAACCCTTTCTTCTGAAGCCTTATGAAGACTTCTTTCAAGTGACTAAGATGTTCATCAAATTTCTTAGAGAAAACGTTTATGTTGTCCAAGTAGATGAGAACACAACTTAGTTTAAGATTGGCAAATGTACTATCCATAAGTTGCTGGAAGGTAGCTGGTGTATTTGCTAATCCTTGAGGCATTCTAGTTGGTTGGTACAATCCCGCTGCTGTGATTAGAGAACATTTCTCTTGATCTTCTTTGGCCATCGGTACTTGCCAGTAACCAGAGACCAAGTCCATTGCTGAGAAGAAGCGTGCTCCACCTAGTTGGCTCAGTGTTTCATTGATACGTGGCAGAGGGTATTTGTCTTTCTTGGTTATCTGGTTTAACTGTCAATAGTTGATAACAACTCGGTTTGAGCCATCCTTCTTCTTAACCAGCAGGAGGGGAGAGGCCCAGGGACTACTAATGGTTTCAGAAGACCAGCACTTAACAGTTGTTGCACTTCTTCACCAATTATTGTGTTGTCCTTGGGTGATTGACAATATGACCTTTGGTAGATAGGGGCTGAATCACTGACATTGATTTTGTGTTTGACTCCTTTTGCACAACCTAAGTTGAAATTGGATGTTGCAAAGATGTCTTTGAACTTATCTAAAAGTTTTTCAAACTTTACCATCTCCCCCTCAGAAAGACCAGACATCTCTTTGCGTGGAATGACAGCTAGTACTGAGTGAGAATGAGTCAGAGGCGTCTTTGAAATCCCTAATTCTGATAGGTTTCCTGCGTAGTAGACAGAATTAATGTCTGTCATTGGTTTGGTTCTAACATATGCAATTGGTTGATGTCTCCAGACGACAATCTTCTTTGGTGACAAGTTCATCAATAAAAACCTTAAGCTCAGAGTGGTTGGCTTCATCACAAAATCCAGGGGCTGCAATTGGTTTGGACAACAACAGGTGAGGAAGGCTGAACACATTTAGAGACATTCCATGGGGAACGTCAAACAGAATGCCTGTGCTAACAACTACCTGCATGAAAGGTTCTATCACCATAGAATGATTAGCCTTTAACTTGATGCCTGTTGCTGAGTTAGCATGGGACTGAAGAGTCTTGGTATGCGGGTTGGCAAGACAATAAGGAATTCCCATGATACCATGTGGATACTTGATTAGAGTATGGTGACGGTCAGCTTTTCCTTGGGAAACCATATATGAAGTTTGATTGTCATTAAATAGTAATGGAATAGAATAGCCCGTAAGGGTTATTGTTCCAGTACCCATGGCTATTATGGCATCATATCTTCTTAGCAGGTCGGTACCTATTATCATATCATAACTGGAGGATTGTAGCACAACAGCACTTTTTGTTAGGACTAGCTCCCCAAAGATCAATGGAATACTACTGTAGGCACCTGCAGCAATGGTTTGTTGATCTCCTTCGGTAGAAAAGCTTTCATCATAGGCCAAATCTGGTTTAAATTGAAGCTTAGATACAAGTTGGGAGGAGACTATTATTGTTGGTGCTCCTGTGTCAACCACAGCGCAGATTGGAGTATAAAAGACTTTGAGTTGGACCCATGTACATGTTTTGGAAGGATTGATTGTATTATTAGTGATATTACATATAGGGTTTTTCCTTAGATGCTTGCGTAGAGCATCCAAGCAATCCTTAAACATAGATAGAACTCTCAGGAAGGTCTTCATTGGGATTGGGAGGAACACATCGACAAAAGAATTGTTGGAATACAGAAGAACATCTTCATAATTGCTATTGGAGTTGGTTGAGGGCAGGTCGGGCACAGGTTGGGACAGGTAGGGACGCAAGGTTGGATCAGTGATAGAGTTAAGAGATTCCATTAAGGCATGTCTCTTCTCTAGTTGTTGGGCCTGTACTGATTTCTTACTGATTGGGTTTGATAGCACAGCAAAAATACCGGCTAGATTGTCAGGGGGGAGGTTTAGGTAGAGGTGATGGGGACTCCCTGAGTCCATCACCTATTTGTTTTTTGACTCCTCATTGGAAGAAAAGTAGTCTTCTACGTGGACTGTGTCCTCAGTGGAAACTACATGAACTCCAGGTTGGCCCTGGGTTCTGTTTCTAAACATCTCCTGGACTTTCTTGTATACAGCAAAGTCGGGGCAATCCTTCTGCATATGTGTCTTCTCCTTACAAATTCTGCAGCCTGTGTAGTTGGATTGCATATGATATGGAGTCAACTGGGCATTAGAATTGCTTGGGTACAACAACAAAGGTTGGTAGACAGGAGTTGGAGTTGGTTCAGGGGTGGCATAGACCCTTTGGTTGGTATGCTTTAGGCGGTCTAACTGAGTTTTGAGCTGTCCCAAAGTAAAGCCTTGCTCTATGATTGAAGTGATATAGTGTAGACCATTTATATGGCCAGAAAACTTGAGCCAGAGATCCTTGTATGGCAACAAGGCATGTCAAAGGGCACAGCAACAGTTGTTAGGGCTGATGAGATTCTTCATCTGTAACTGACTCACCATGGATCAAAATTTGCAAGGGAAATCTTCAAAGTTCTTAATCTTTAGAACTAAAAAGTTGTCCCTGTCAATTTTATCTCTTGCTTCTGAGTCAAAGACTTTAAGGAGAGCTTTTCTCACATCCTTATATTTGTATTTTTGGGGCAGATGTTGAGAGATGTCTGCCAATACTGCTTCATCCAGCATTCAAATACAGGCTAGACTGTCATAGCCCGCTATGACATAGTAGCTTTAAAAAGTCACGTTTTAAAAGCTTGGATTGATAAAGCTACTTCTTGCCGTCAGAAAGCTACCTTGATGATCTCCTTAGGTACCTTAGATCAACAGTTATGGCAATTTAAAGAGCCGAGTTCAAAAACCCTGTCAGCATGTCCCAAAATGGTAGCGAGATTGGATTTCAAATAATGACAAGCAACAATTAGTAAGCGGGCAAATCCAACCATATCTCGGCTTCCAGTGATCATTTTTGGATGTTCTTACGCTCAAATGAAAGCCCCAAATGAGGAGAATCCATCCAAAGTATTTTTTGATGACTAACTGAGGCAAACCGCGAAGTTCAAATCTGGCCAAAAGAATATGACTAGAATTAGTCAGCTGATGTTTCAAACTTTTAGCATGACCCTCCAGATAGAGAGACAAGGACCTTCAGGAAGAATCTGGAAGAATCTCAAAGACCAATGTAAATGGTATAAAAAGAACCTAGTTCCCATTTTCCCCATTGTGATAATTCTTGGTCTGAATAATAAATAAAGGACTTCTCTTAGACTATAGTTTAAATGAATCAGAGTTGGGAGCCCTTGGGCCCTGACATAGACCCATCTCTCTTGATCCTAATCCTTTGTTGGCTTTCTCAAATGTGTCCAGCCACATGTGGATATCATTGTGACTGTTCATTGAGAACTTAGTTTTGAGGAGGCTATTTGGCTTAGTTCTGCTTGAACTAGAGCCATGATGCACTCCTTCCTGGTACATAGAAGAGGAGATGGTAGACTAATCCTCAGAACCAGAATCTTAACTAGAGCTACTACTATCAGAGTAGTTGGGTTGGTGGTGTCTGCAGCAGGGCTGGCGTCAGTGACTCTCTGGACTTCTCTGGCGGCAGCGGCAATGGCTTCTTGGACCTGCACTCCCAATTGGCATAGCATTTTCTCCAGTTGCTATGTTGGCAGGGGTGTACTGAGAAGGGCAAACAGGGTCAGGTCAGCCATGGTGAAGAATATTACCAATGATGGTGGGATTGTGTGTGGTTGGATCCCCAATGGCTAATCAGTCAAAGCGTTCTTCTAGAGTAGTTGTGACCACTCTTAATTCTTTGACCACTTGTCCCTGATGATTCAGTAGAGTGGTGGTGTCGGCCAATTGAGCTGTAAGCCCACCTACTTGCTCTGTTAGGTCCTGGTTGGCTGTGTGTGCCTGACGTACACCTTGGCTACAGGAAGTGAGATGTTCCACTACTGCGGCAGTGGTAGTAGCTAGGTCTTCTTTACATTGTTGTTGTACTTCTTTGATGTGAGTGCAATTTTCATTGAATTGTCTGGTGACTTCAGCATCCACATGGATGATTGCCGTGTTTTTCTGTTGTTGGACAGCACTTTGCGCGGTGGTTGCCCAAGACAGACAACTCATCTGTTCCATCAATTCTTGTATGTGACAATGGTGGTTGGTAAGGGTTGTCCCTTGAGCCTCAAGATACACCGCAGATGACTCTAAGTTGGCGGCCAAGGCAACAGTCAAGTTGCAAAGAGGGGTGAACTGAGTATCCACAAAGGTGTTTGACTCTTGAGTGATCCCTTCTAGATGGACGGCAGTGGCTTGGGCACAGGCATTGGACTCTTCCAGTTGCTGGTTGATGATGTTATTCCATTCACCTTGTTGCTTGAAGCTGACAGCAGTCAACTGTCAGAGGTCTTCATGTCAATTGTTGAGCTCCTAAAGGCCGGCATTGACTTGATTAAGTCTGTTCACTGCGTCCATTAGTTTGGGAGGACCAACCCTTGTGGTATAAGTGGTCAATCTGTCCAAACTGTCAATAGTTGATTGAGGAAGAGCTCCATTGTTGCGCTCAATCATTTGTTCAATTTCTTGCAAGTCTTGCTCCGTGTTGGTAGTCTCTGCTGAAGTATCCAGTGGGAGATATGGGTCGGTATTGGCTTGGCCAATGGAGGGAGCAATTGGAAACAACTGTAGACTGGGACTGTTGGAGATGGGATAGATGGGCGCCGAGGGCCAAAAATCAAGGGTTTGACCAACTCCTGAGGCTGAGAAGTTGAAGGTCTCAAAGGTTGGTACTGATTGTCTTGTAGGTTGGCTGTGAGGTTCCCAAAGTCCCAAGGGAGGAATTGGAGTTGATTGAATCATTGGAATTTCCATAGAGCAAAGTTGCTCTACTGGGCTCAGACAATTGTTGGGATTGTTCAGCACTTGGCTAGGGGTGCTGGTCTGTTGGTTTGCACAATTAGCTGTGGTGTGACTCCCAAGGGGAGATTGGTTTAATCTAGTGGGATTGTTGGCAGCAGTAGATGAGGGTCGGGAGATATTCCTTCCAGTTGACAACTGAGCTACCCTTTGGGGGTGGATGCTACCAGTTGAACCCACATTGGAGGTGTTTGTTTGAGATGGTTCTGATGTTGTTGTGGCTGGAGAGCCCGTTCTATTAGGACAACCATACCGTTGGGTGTTGTCATTTAGAGGGAGAAGCAGCGCTCCAGAAGATTTAGTGTTTACCATATTAGATAGGTTCTTCCCTTGTCAGAGGCTTTATAGGCGTCAATAAGAGGTGGGCAAAAAGAGAAATGGCTAAAAGCCCCTGTAGTGAGCACCAAGATGTGGTACTCTTACTAAGGTGATGGGGGATAGTCAAAGGGTCGGTCGGCGGCCTTAGTACTTTACAAGTCAGAAACCAGACAGGTAGTTGGTAGTACAAAAGCGTTTGAACCTAGGAACAACAAAGGGTTTGGAGTAGCAGCGACAGCAACTACTCAAAAGCAAATTCTCAACAAGTGACTTAGAGTCAAACTTCAGTTGGCAGTTAGTTGGTATGAGGAGACTGGCCTTTGTGGTCCTTAATTATACACTCAAAGAAGTTATTGATGGTGTAGCTAAAAATAAGGGGGGTAATGTATATATATATTTATTTAAGAAGAAGAGAAGGAGTTTAAATACTACAACTCACTTGATAGCTCAAGGTGATTTAGTCATTGTGTGGGGGTTAAAAGAGGGGGAAATGAATGCAAACAGGGTAGATCAGCCCAACAATCAAGTGAAGGTGGAACAGCCCCAGTGGCACAAGAGATGTGATGAGGCTGAAGGTTGGGGTGGTCAATCTGCAACAATAGTTGGTGAAAGGTTTGGTAGAAGAACTTAACTGGGGATTGGTGTAAGTTTTGTTCCGGAATCAAGTTGTTGGTTAGACAATCCAGAAGCTAATTGATGCAATGTACATCCAGAATGATGGCCCCATAGAGAAGGCAATCTGGATCACATTCAGTCAGGAAGCTCTCAACAACAATTGGGATTCCAGCAACCAACTGGTGAAGAGTTTCACCACACCATCTGATTGGCTATTTTGGGGTTCTGGGCTCTCTGGGTGACCCCATGGCTAAAATGGCTGGTTCCAGATGCCATTGCTGATAAGGGATTTGGGTTGGCAGCTGCCTGTGCATGGTGGGCAAACAGGGTCATGCTGGAAGTTGCAGGGGAAAGAACAGACTCCTGAGTGGGGCTTGCAGAGGGGCCTGCGGGTTGGGAGTGGCCATGGACAGAGGCTTCACCGTCAAGAGACCCAGCGTAGCCCTGCATGATTTTTTCAAGGCCAGGGAACAGCTTGTTGGCTTGGTTGTTATTGAATGAAGACATAATAAAAATTTATTAAAATTTTAAACTCAAGAAGAGGAATGTATATTTTAGTCAATTTTATTGTTAAATATGTCAATTTTGTGAATATTACAATCTAAAATTAGCCACCCTAAAATGGAATAGGGTGATTTTTGAGAATGCCTGTGCTTCCTAAAAGAATCAGCACAAATCCACTCTAGATCCTTTGGCATCCTTTTTGAGACACCCATAAATTATATTTATTTCAAATTCATTACAATTATGATTTGAAACTTGGTTCTTGGATTTGACAATCCTGCAATTTCAGATTCGTTAATTTTCACATGATGTCTATGATTTGTTTGAAATATAGGAAATCTCAAATTGTACATAAGAATCCTGCATTTCTGATTCATCTATCCCGCATTTGTTTGTTGGGTTTTATCTTTTGTTAGTTGAGTTATCTTCTCAAGAGATTCAAAATTTGCCAATTTAAATAAACCAACAAAAAGTCAAATTAAATGGTTAATTTTATTAAATATTTTATTTTTCACTCAGCTGAGTTGCCCGCAAAAGTGATTCAAAATTTGGACCAAGGATTTGACAATCCTGCATTTTTATGTTCAGGTTCTGAATTTACAGTATGAGTCTAAGCGTGAGCAAAAGCAAAACAAGTGCAAAATCAAACTTAAAATAGGTAAATATATTAAATTCACTACTAATTTTTAAAATCAAGTTGTTTTCTTCAAAGCAAAAGAGGTAAGCTTTAACCTTGACGCTGACAACGTAGATAGGGACTTTGAAAAGTGGCAAAAGGGCCCAGAAGAGAGGGGGAAGGTAAGAAAAAGGAAAAATATTACTGAAAATCTTAGAGGAATCAAAGGGTCAATAACAGATCCAAAAAGAACTGCTTAAGTTTGAAGTATAAAGTTTAAATTTCATTTGTAAGAATGAGCAAGCAGGGGACCAAAAGTCCCCTGTCTTGCTTTAAGGAAAGGCCATTAAAATTAAAGGGGCAGGTGACCTCAGACAGTCATTTGATTGGGTGAGATAGAATTTTTGCCAGTAATTCAGGGAGTTTGGATGGCTTTTCATCAATTTCCGACCCAACCTCTGATTAGCTAGTGCCTAAAGAACACTTCTGAATGCCATCAATTCCAGTTAAGTTGGGATTTAATGATTTGGCAGTAGCGCGACCTGATTGCTTGGACCTAATTAATTTTAAATGTGATTGAGCCCAAGCCAGAAAATAGTCCAAATTAATCAGGGATTACTCCCAAGTGAGGACAGAATCCAAAGCACCATTATTTACCACTTGATAAGGGTATGCCAACACAAATCTCTCATCAATTGTGTGGGCTAAATCTTCAAGGGAATTGAGAGGCTTGGCCAGCTTCTGAGCAGATTTTTTTGTGCAGTGTGGGAAGATTGTCCTATCCAGGGCTAAAGGGGGGAGTAACTTTACACTTATGCCATGTAAAAATAGAGTCTTTTGTGCTTTACTTCATGTTTCAGAGATAATGCCTTGACTTTTGGCTACTATTAGTTAGGTTCTAGATTATTAAGAATGCTGTCAGAATCTCTAAAACTTGCTAAGGCCTCTTCATAGCTCAGCTTAGCTATTCTGGATTTTTTCTGGCTGTCTGGGTGCATCTGATGCCAGGTTTTATCTATTTATGCCACCATAAAGCTCAGGATTTTTAATTAAAAGCATGGCTGGAGGTAAGTTTTAAAGCAGTTATAATTTTAAATTTTTCAAGGTTTATATCAAGATCAACCAAAAGCAAAGCATACATTTTAAAGGTTGGATCAAAGATTGGATGTTTCAAGCTAATATTTTTCATCCAAAAGGCCAGCAGATGAAGCCATAAGATAGCCCAGGCTCTCAGGTTTAAAATATATGAATGTAATCTTTTGATGGTCAACTATAGTTCATTTTATTTTTATGACTTGTTTCATAATGTGTTTAGAGTATGCTATTCTTTTTAAGGTAAATTTTTCTGTTTTCTTGTGTATGCTCTTTTAATTCTTTCAGGTACTTATTTACTGAAATTTCATCTAATAATCTAGGATTTTTGTTATCTTCAAATCAGTTTAGATCAGATAACCAAGTTAGAAAAGGGTTTAAAATAAATAACTTTCCACTTAGTAGTGTTTCTCATCATTTTAGTCTTAATGTTAACTTCTTATCTTATTTTTGAAACCTTATATTTGAATTTGAAGCTAATAAGCATCTTTTTATTAATGTTATCTATTTTTTAAGACCTTATCCAAAAGAAAAAAGGCTATAAACAAAAGCATATAACACTACAAGGTTTAAATTAAAAAATAGAAGTATAGGAACTGTCAGGGATCTATCCCATGGGGGGTGTCGCGCTTTTTTGCATTACAGCACCACAATTATTTGAGATTATAGGGCACAGAAAATTTTGCAGAATACATTCATATGTGAGGATATGAGTACTATTGTATCAGAAGAGCCAGGATTGAATGGAACCATGATTATTGCCCGCACAATGGCTTCTGATTGTGCAGAAGCACTTAAGAATTGGGATAAAGGTCAACCAGATTAAAGATAAAATAAAGATGGTTCAAAGATGATTTTATTGTAAATGATTAATTATTCTTATACCTTCTACAAGGATAATCTCTGGGCTGCTAGCAATGTCTTCTAGTACATTCTAACACACCCCAAATTTGGGTAATTATTAATCTAGGTTTGGCGCTTCTTGCACGTCAACCAATAGAATATCTTCATCTTCACCCAGCACAGGTGATCCTTGCTGGTGTGGAATAATTTAGTTACTTCAGGATCATTTCCTGCTTCCTTTGCATACTACAGCTAAATGCTTATTAATGTGACAATTATGGGAATTTGAGATTATGGGGAATTGAACCCAGCGCCTCAGCGCTCAATGTAACAGTAAGGCGGTGCTGTGGCGCCTGCAATATTTGCCAGGCGGCACTTGTGTATTTTTAAAGTGCCACGGCAGCGCTTATAATTGGCTAGTTTAAAGCTCAGGTCAGAAAAATACTGCTGATTCAATATGAATATAATTTATACTACCAATTTATGTTATTTGGTAGCTGAAATTCATATTCGCAAGCTCCGTCATAATTAGTACCATTGTATTGTGTACTACTAATTTATGGATTTGGTTGTAGCAATCCCAATCTGTGGGCTCCGTCATAATTGGCATCATTTCTTGGTCAAAATTCCCAACAGGGGGTTCCTGAGAACTTGCAGGCAGACAGCCCACAGGCCCAGAGGATAGGGCCCACCATAGAATAGGAGCTATCTTTACAATATAGGATAAGGATTTGCTTAAGATGGTCCAGGGTCCATTAGAAGAGACCATGAAGTCCACGAGCCCAGTAAAAGTGATGTACATCACTCTAAATAGTTATGTGTGAAGCGGACTCACTAGCGGCCACATATTCCTGCGGGCAGTCAGGCCACGGGGTGAGGGGCGGTGTGGGGTTCCTGGTCACCAGTCCCCAAAGTGTGTCCTGGGTTGTAGCCAGGGACCGGCTTGGAGGAGTTGTCATTCTCCAATAGTGGTGAATGGTTTGTTAGGAGCTTATACTTGGCCTACATAAGAGCAAACTCCTCCAGTACCTTCCCAATTACTAGGCAAGCGTCTTCACCATACACTTGTACTTCAGCAGGCGCAAGCCCTTCTGTAGGTCAATACCAATCTTATAATAGTCTTGCAAACTCTCCCCCAATAAACTCTCTTCCTCTATTTGTCATTTCCAGATGCCTAGTCACCTTCTCTCACTCCTCCTGGGCAGACTTACTAGAGGCAAACTTCCTGCACCCTAGGCAATAGGATTCCTTGTCCCCTGGGCTAGGATAGAAAATGTGGGGTAATTGACTCATAGGACTTATATCCTTTCTTAATGCGGGAAATTTGGATAGGGGTCGTAATAGGCACTTTATTCACAGTCAAAAGGAAGATCCCCTTAGAAAACTTCTGATATATGGCCTTGGGATAGGGAATAATGAGGGGCTTGTGCCAATACTTGGAGTCCTTTAACAATCTCTTAGACTCCTTGTACTTGGTCTTGGGCTCCTGTGTTCTAATCTTGGGCTCCTGTGGTCTGTTCCAGCTCTGGCTTCCTATTCTTGGTCTTTGGCTCCTTCTGCAACTTTTGTGGCCTTTTTAATCCACTTGATCTAGTCCCTGAAGAGTCTCAGATAGCTCTCCCTTTTATGGCCTCTTGTTTCAGACCAAAAACCTCTCTTAGAACTCTGGTTCTTCAAAGCTTAAACTATTCTGTTTCTCTCCTTCTATAATATATTAAACCTTTAAACTTACTTCAGCCAATGAAAGTCCTGAATTTTCTGCTTCTGCTCCTCATTTTTTAGGCTTTAACTCTTAAGTTAAAGCCCTTAAAACACTGATCAAATAGACTCAGGCTTGCAGCCAATCACACGCCTTGATTCAACGGTTTTGCTGAAAAGGTTTCCCCAGATGACCTGTCCTTGACCCTGGTTCAAACCTGAAGCTGTCTCGCTCCAGGTAAACAACTGCTCCACGTTTTGAACAGTTTTGCCATAATTCCCATCATGTTTCCCCAGCAAATCTTGAGCGCTTCCACATATGTTTTACTTAGGCGAATTTTGACCCCTCAATTTTTCAGTGTTTCTCCGTTTTTCTTTCAACTTTTTGTGACTTCAAACCTGCTTGCTGCTCGTTCTTTTGCCTCTCCTAGTTGTTCTCGGTGAAATTTGCTCTTTTGCCCTTACAGTTTCTCCGTTCTTTTTCCAGCTTCTTTCTGGCTCATTTCCTCTTCCATTCTTCTTCCTAAAATAACATATAGTTCTAACAAACTATATGTTATTTTTCCTCCTCTTTCTTTTTAATTATATGGTATTAAATCCATTTATAATCATATTTAGGCAGTATTTAATTATTCTTTAACTGCTTCTTTATATTCAAATTTCTTCTCAAAAGTCACCAAAATCAGCTCTTCCAGCCTCTGCATCCAGTCTGGCTAGTTCATTCTTTCAGCTCTTCAGTCCTTTAATACAAACTTCTGGTCCTTTGGCCATCCTTCTTTATGATCAGTTAGTCTTGCATCATAATCTTCTTGTTCTTTAACTTCTCCTCAGCCAGTTCCTCAACAAATCCTCACTAGGAACCTCCTTTGTTCCTCCTACACACTGAACCATTTTGGTTCCTACAATTCAATATGAATTAACAGTCCATCAACTAGCCTTCACTATGACCAAACAGTCCCTCCTGCTAGTCTTTTCTGTTAATTTTGTGAACCACCTCAGTTCTTTATCTCAGTTCCCATTACTAGAACTTGTAGACCCAGGCATGAGTCTACATCAAACTGCCGTTTGACTGGGCCCACACAAGTGGCAATCCACTTAGGCCATTCAACCATAGATCAATGTCTATGTGTTGTTTTTACTCACCCAGGTGATTAAGTCTGGGCTTTCAGTTGCAGAGTAATCAGCTCCACTTCCCAGAGGCCTGATCACACCAAGTTCTGCAGCTTGCTTCCCCAAGCAAACTGCCTTGGTGACACCTCTGAGAAAATCTATGCCCTCCAATGCTCACTTTGGGTCCCCCAAAGCTCCCATAGGGGCATAAACAAGGACACCCTACCAGTCCGTTAGGTAGGGTGCTTGCTCACAGACCTCCTGCAAGCGTATTAGGGTACATAGAGCTCTCAAAGCTCTTTCCCTCCCTGGCAGCCTGCATTACCCGCCAAAGGTCCAAAACCTACTTCCCCCAGACAGACAAAGTTCCCTGCTTGCTATTTCAGTCTTCACCCTTCTGCAGCCACAGCTCCCTGCAAGGTGAAGCACTATAGCCCAAAGCAGCTAATTTCTTCTTCTGGCTGGAGGCAACATCTGCCCCTGGTAGTTCTATGTTACCTACCAGGCAGGCCTTACTTACCCTAGTAGACCATGTTACCTACTAGGCTCACCCTACTTACCCCTAGTAGCCCTATGCTATCTACTAGTTTACAGCATTACCAGCTAACCACACATTGCCACTCTTCAACATATTGTCTTTATTTGAATCCAAATCAACACTTGCCTGCAAAACAGCACACATGTGGATCACCACAGGCAGGGTCATTGGAACTTGGTAGGCTGGAAGGTAGTTGTATTTATCTTGGAATAGCAGTGAGAGCAAGGTGATCCAGGGCCTTCTCTGCCAATAATCTCAGTCTCTCAAGTTCTGGCTTTAGTATTGTAAATCAGGATTTCTTCTAGAGTGAACTCTGAATATGTCGAGTTGGGAGAATATTCTATGAAATGTACTGGGCCAAAGGGTGCTCCAGGGGGACAATATAGCTCGGGCGGACAGTCTGCAGTTTCTTGGGGTTGTTGGATGTGGGGAACAAGGCCGCAGAGGTTAGTCTGCAAGTGGAATAGAACTAAAATCAAATATGGAATGACCTGGTTGAACCAAAGGTTCATATCACTTTATTGCAAGAATGATGATGGGCAACTTCCTCGCGGCCCAGGGTATAAGTATGCCCAACTACCATGGGAAAACTTTTGTAATTATTCTTGGGCCAGGTGATACCATCTACCAAGGTCAGACAATCTTTGATGGCATCTTTCATGGGAGATCTTTCATTGTCTGGATCTAAATGAGAAGACTCAAATTCCCTTTTTGAGTTGCAGGATTGGTCATCTTTGGGCAGCCCACATTCCACAGCAAGTTTCTGCAATTCCCTAGCTGTGGTAGCCCCAGTTATCTTGGGATCATTGGCCAGGCCTGCACTCCCATTGGCAGGACTAACAGGATCCTTTTGCAAGATAGGCATAGGCGCTGGTGACTCTAGGTTGATGGGCATCAGGAGTTTTACCAAAGATATATTTGGTTCTGGTTCAAGCCCAGAAAAACGCGGCCGGGCAGCTGGGCCTGCAGACTGGCAGCCCGTAGGGTGTCAGGGTTCAAATATCATAGCTGAGATTCTTCCATGAGCATTCTTAACAGGATTTTGTCATTCATGACAGGAACAGTTTAGAAGAGAACATTAACTATAACAGCTAAAAGTTGTAATTGGTGTCAAGATTTTGTATCTTGGGAAGAGTTTCTTTCTTATTATTCATTGGAATTTGATTGGGAGATTGTATGAGGACAATTGTATCCTACCAATCAGGGTTAATAATGCAGCATGTTGAAATCTCTTTTCTAACCCAAGAGAGATAACACCTTAACTGCAATTATTGACAAGGCCTTGCCCAATAATCAGATATTTCTGACTACTAACAGCAGATAGTAGTGGTACTCTAACAATAGAGAATATATGTGTCTTTATTAAAATAAGTATTAGTACTCAATCTCTGATTAGAAGAGCATCTTATATAGGGTGTTTAGGCTCTTTTGCCAGGATTATCAATTGAAGCTTCTAACTCTTATTGATCAGTCCAGTGTTCCCCAGACTACTGATTTTAGCACCCAGAGTTAGACATCCATGTCGTGCTGGCATAGGGTTACAATTATTTGCCGGGCCTTTTGCATCATGTATTCATAACAGGGTTTCAGCAGCATCTTGTCCAATATTACTGCAACCTTGAATAATTAGCTACTCATTCAAATAGGTTCTTGCATTTTGTATTGGCAGATATTTGTTTTCTCATAAAGAGATGATTTTCTGAAATCTTTCCCAGATGCAGAAAGGTTTGGTAGTGGCACGTCCTAGGAGAATATTTCATCATGATTCCAAACCCTCAAACTGTAATAGATTCTCTTATCCAATCAGATGTTTATTCTTGATATAGATCAGATTTAGGTAAATGGTTTATGATTATTATTTCTCATTTATCCAAATCTCTCATTAGAATCACATCAGTAACACTATCAAGGTTGGTGGTAGGGTGCCGCCTAGGTGTTGACAGCCTACTGACCTGGGAGAGTTATAGTTCAGTTGATTCATAGAACTCAGAATTTCTGTCACATAGTGTCAACAGCTAGTCAATCAGAATCACATCATGATCAATTATCAGTACACTTGATAGAACTACATCTGCGCTAAAGAGCAAGAGCAATTAGGAAAACATATTTGCAGAAATACTATATTCTGAGAAGAGACATAGAGGAGTCATAGTGTGATGATAGTCACTTAGATCATGAATATCATTATTTGAGTTTGGGAAATTCCTTAGCATCTTGCTAACTCAAGTGATTATCTTGCTTGTTCCTACTGTACCAAATTTGATGATGGTCTTTAGCCAAACTACTGAATTGAATAGCTTGGGCTAACTGGGAAGGTGATCATACAGCAATTGTTCTTTTAGAACACCTATGTGAGTAAACAGTTGATCATCTATATTGATCAAACAGGTTCTTAGTAGTTACAATTCTCCAGGTAATGCTGGCTTGACCCTATATCTAACCTCAAAACTGTTATGACCTACCCCTTCCATGCTGGCTGAACGCTCACAAGTCATGTTACTTGCTATTAGTAACCTCTTCTCTTTCTTCAAAATAAACACACATATTTTTATATGTTTTTGTTTTACCCCCTGAAGGGAGTTATTGAGTATGTGTCACTTGACAGGAAGTATCCCAAGGACTCACACCTTGACACACTCAATTGCTGCATGAGGCAGTTTAACCCACCCACCAACACACACATATTTTATCAGCAGTATATTATTATATTAAGTAACTAGTCTTTAATAAGTTTAGTAAAGTCATACTTCTGCCTCTTGTGAAAGCAATTAAGAACTCCCCCATGAGTTCACTTAGCCAACTTGCCCTTGTGATACTTCTTGAATTCTGGCAGCCAACCCACCTGTTAGATATTTAGATCCTCTTCAAGCCTTGAATCTCTTTCCTTAAGCCTCAAGCCTTCTATTTTACTTGTAAAGAGCACCACACATAGTGTGCTTGAATGTCATATAAGGCATTGCCAGCAACAGTTGAAAACCCCTCTTGAAGTACCCTATAAAAAAAGGAGATATTAAAAAAGAAATTAATATTTTTTGCTACTTGTATAGGAGCCTGATCAACAATATTCCCTTTATGAATTCCTGTGTTGATACTAACAGTATGCTTGAATATTCTAGTACATAAGACAAGTGACCTGTGCCACTCATGTTCAAACAAGAAGATTGAGCGGAAACTCTGAAAAATAACAATATACTTCCCAGAAGTATATACACAATATTACCACAAAATAGGAGTTTTATATTATTTTCGTAAATTTTAAGCTGTTGTACAGAAGTAAAATCGAACCGGCTTAGGTTTGATTGGAGTTTAGATTCCACAAAAGTTTATAAAGCCTAGCATCAAAAACTAAGCTTTCTTTTTTAAACCAGCACCAAAAGAGAAGAATTAAAGAATATAATATGGGGTGCATATGTAATGATTCAAGTTACATTTCATTTAAAAAAATGAGATATTACCGGGTAAATATCAAAAAGCCCTGAATTGTCTTAAATTCATAATTTGCCTCCGGAGACAGGAAAGTGGTTTTCTGAGAATTTCTTGACGAAGCTGACCATCTGATTTTTATAAACTGCCTGGGATGGTAAGACATGCCTAAGCACAAAATTTTGTCAGGTTAATACGGCCAAGAGTTAAATTTCAGAATATTACCCGCCGGGGTGAAGAACAATATCTGGCTTGAGAAATGAGTTTGAATGAATGCGAGACCATTCTAATGTGTTAAGATACTTAAAGGCAAAATGTTTACCAGGCTCAATTGTTGTATCAGTTTCTCCTATAACATGAAGAGAAGGTGTTTTAACTGGGGCATCAAAAAACGTTTTGAATGGCTCTAATCGGGGAGTAAATCCGCTAATTATAATAGCAAACTTAAAATCTGGTAAGTCTCCATTTGGATTCACTAAAGGATGACGCCTTTCAATCATAACTGAAAGAAGTGAAGCAACCATAGCGCCTTATAATTTTAGTTAAAAGCAGCGTACCACTTTTACCTTGAGAAAAACCCATAATTCCGTCAAAAGGTCCCTGTAAATTGAGAAGAAGTTTCAAAAAAAGAGATTTACCTCTTTCAGGATGTGATCCCGCAGAATCTTGAGAGTTTCGTCAAATCCCAAATAGTCTGTGCCAGCATGTCGAAACCAAGCCTGTAGTGGTTGAAATTCTGAAGTTTTGAGTAAACTGTTGCAAGCTCGAGTGTAAAGTATAATTTAAAAATTATTTGAGAAGAATTAATCAAGAAAATTTTGAAGAAAGCGTATTTGACAATTTCTTTGAATTTCAAGTAAGTCGGCCAAATTATAAAGAAAAATAGGCAGGTTTCTCCAAAGTAGGTGAGCCTAAGACATCACATTTGAATGTGATCAAGATAAAAAAGTCTTAGGAAACAAAGAGAATTATATTAATCAGAAAAATAGTGGTCACAAAACAGTGTAAAATTAGGTGGGGTACAAACCTTTCGAATAAAGAACAAATGCATATCGTAGAAAAGAATTACCTTTGGTTTCAGACACTTTGCCATCAATAGGTTGGTCGGCAGAAGGGACTATTGATTGAGGCGCTTCCTGAATATTAACTGGTCCTGAAATATACTCTATTAAGAATTAATATATGGCTCCAATGATTTCCTTGGCTTTTTAAATTGTGCTCGAGTGGAAATAAAAGTTGGATACTAGCTGAAAAAGAAGACTGTGTTGGTTTAAAATATTATGATTCTATTAGAGAATGTTGTTCGGCTGCCACTTCTTTGAAGCTCCCACTTAATAAAAAGGCGCGAGCCAAGTATTTCTTCGTTTTATTTAAACTTGAGCATTGCTGCCTTTGGTTATTTAAATTACCGAAATCCGCAAAGTTTTTAAGTGCGGTGCGCAAGAATCCTGATTTTTTATAGAAAATGGTTGCATTCTGGCTGAATCCGTGAAGGCATAGAACTTTTAACTTATTATGACTCATTTTCAATATGTGAAAAGAAGGAATCAATGATTTTCACTAGGGGTTGAGGATACTCACCATTGTGAGGGTATTCTCAGGTAGATCAATCCTTAATGCAATCGATGCTCGTAAGCTTCACCCCCATAGAAGTCACACTAAATGCTTATGCTTGTACTGGGTACTTGAAAAGTTAAATAGTGTGATGAAGTTAATGGAGTTAACTTCATTTAATTGAAGTTGACCGTTAAACAATGCAATACCCAGAAGTAATCCACATCATGTTCTATTCATAGAAATGATGGATTTAGTTCCCTATCCAATGCGAGTTTATATTGTGACTTAAACCTTGCAGTTATGCAAATGCAAGGAACTTCACCTCAATTGCCAAGCGTGCATTTGAGCAGCTATATAAGCTCAATCAAGATTGCTTTAATAAAATGTGTTTTCATAAATCTTTCCTCTTATTCCCGCCTTGTCTCTTATTGGTTGCAACTGGTGCAACTAATCAGGTTATTGACGCTTCTTTGTCGATAGCGTTACAATAGTTAACAAAGGTTGTAAATTAAGTCCACTTATTCTGCTCATCAGTGAGACCAAACTGAATTGAGGTTAATTTACTCATGACTCTTTTTCAACAATTCTGAGCTTAATCCATTGTTAAATTTTCATCTCATACATGTTGTGATGGATTTTATGAGGTTTCCTGTGCCACTGTCAATTTATTATAATTTATGCTTATAAATTATGTGAATTGATGAATAACCTCTTGTGCACCTCTATGGTTTGTTATGCCAAATCTGAGCATTATATCATCAAGAATTGTCATGAATCTTAGTGATATAAATATAGGTTTTTCCCTCTATTTTCATCATCTCAGTTATTAAATAAAGCTTCATAAGTAGAACTGTGCCTTGTGTACTTTAGTTTTATTCAAATAGAATATCCTCAATGAATATTTTAGTGTCAAGGTTGACAATAGGAACTCTGATGACCAACTATTGGATGGCCTGACTGACCAGCCACCCCACAGGCTGTCAGGTTTGCAGGTCATTCCTGAAACCATGTCTGAAGTCTTTAGGCTCAATTCCCTGCCCTCAGCCCCTAGCCAAATCTTGATGCCCAATAAGGAAATTCTAGACAATCTAATTGGGTTAGCTGAGATCACAGGGACAACCAGTGGCCCAAAAACCTATGTCAGTGCTATGAAGTCCCTAGTTCTGGCTGGCTTCTCAGGCAATCTAGGGAGAAGAACCCCCTTCATGAAATTACTCTCTTTCAAAAGTCTGACCAGCAACTCACTACCAGCATTGGTTTTCCCAGGCAGCCTGCCCCCAAGGATATATGAAATAAACAGGAGGCACTTGAAGACTGTTCTGAAGAACTAGCCCAAAAAGTGGCCCAAAATTCCAGTATCACCTTGTCGCGTCAGGTCTCATGACCAAACTTGTCAGGATACCAGGCACTGGGTGAGATAGCAGACACAGGCACAGGCTGTGTGAGAGAGGGGGGCTAAACTAACTAAGTTTGGCTCCCATCCTGGTGAGACAAACCACCAGGATGCCATCCAGTGGATTACTGGAATGGCCGCTCTAAAGGGGGACCAGAGGGGACACGGACCGGGGCCTCAACTGTTGGCAGGGGTACGAGGACCTCATCCTCCAGGGAGAGAGGTGAGGCTGTGGATATCTCCTCAGCGAGCGGGACAAGTGAAGCGGAGTCCTGAGAATACAGATCCAGTTCATCACAGGTAAGAATCTTAACAAGAGCCTCTCCAGAAATGAGAAGACCACTAGGCAAGTGCAACAGGCTAGAGGGATTGTCACTCACTAGGCGGACTGAAGAGGAGATGTGAGACCATAGGACCGGGGAAGTAGTTCATAGGAGCATCACAAAGGGGGCCAGGGAAAAAACCACAAACTTGAGAGCAGGGAGTATTATATTAATGATCACCAGGAAATTTGGAGTCTGGGAGTGGTAATTTTAACCTGAATTGTTATAGGAAAATGCAGCACCAAGGGAGCTACCAGTCAGTTATATTTAAAATTATAAAAATGATCTAGACAGCCTTGGGGTTGGACTCAAGTGGTTTTGACGATACCCAGAGATGAAGCGGGATCAAAATCAAACCAAAACAAGAGAAAATTCAGGTAACAGTAGTTAAATATACTAACAGTTAACTTAAAATTTGGTTTTGAACAGAAGCTTTGAGAGCGGGAACTCTTTGAATTAAAGATATATGCTGACAATTCCCTTAGGGGGTTTGGAAGAGCAGCCGGGGTTGAAGAAGGCCAGCAAAAGGTAAGAGACATATAAGAAAAGACTAACACTTTTTTTTAAAATTTATAAAGAACTCCAAACAAGAGTTCAAATCCACAAATTTATAAAATGTTGCAAACCAAATATAAACCTTTAATATGAATAGAAAATCAACAAGCAGAGGACTGAAAGTCCCCTGGCTATGTTAAAAGGGATGGGTTGTCACTGGGCTATCCCATGACCTGCTGAATGAAGTCTGATTGGCCAGGAGAGAATATTTGCTGACCTGAGTCAGGAGAGTTGGAAAGCTTTGAATTAATTCCCAAATCACCCTCTGATTGGCTAGAATTTCCTTCAGAACCTTGTTGATTGATTGACCTTGGAGAAACTGATGTGGAGAAATTTGATTGGGCAATCCTAATGCTCTTTAACAACAGTCAACACCAGGCTAATAAACAATCTAAATTAATCAGGGTTTCTTCCATGGAAGGGGAAGTGGAGGGTGGGGAATCCACAGGGTATGCAACAACAAATCTTTCATCAACAGTGTGAGCTAAATCCTCAAGTGAATTGAGTGGTTTAGCCAGACTTTGGGAGAATTTCTTTGTACAACGGGGGAAGACTGTCCTATCCAAGGCCAAATGGGGCAGTGATTTTACAGGCTGAGCTGTTTGTGTAGAGGAAAAGACCCATCATGATATTGG
>QTSX02006707.1:0-67227 GCA_014839935.2 Entomophthora muscae | reverse complement strand
AACTGAAATTTTATAAATAATTTGAATCCTGTATCTTGCGCAACTTGGATTTTGTTTAAATCTGAAATTATTTTGTTTAAATCTGAGGTATTTTTGGTTGTTGCCAGAGCTTTTAAAACTACTGTATATGTTAAGTATAATATTTTTAAATACATAGTTTTTCTAAATAACTTTTAATAATTTATGATACTGTTTTTATAAAATCATTGATTTTCTATTGATAGTTTGATGCTTTAGACTGTATTACATGGTCTATATTGGTATTTTACTAGTAAATTATATGCTTTTAAAAGTTTTCAATATAGAAAAAACTTTATATTACTGTTTCTGATTTTATTATTTTTCTATAATACATGAAATTTTATTTAGTATCTTTTTGTGTTTTGGATTTTTTTTGTTTTTATAAATGGGAAAAATTATTATAGTAAAGATAGCTAATTTCATAGTGAATTATTTTTGAAGTGTATTTTTATGAATTTTTTTAATTGTCATGTATAATTTTTTATGGAATTTTTAAAATCTATGTTTTCACATTACCCTAAAAAGTATTTTTAAGCTTAATTTTTATTAAGTAAAATGTTCAGGAAACAGGTTTCTGCTTATTAAAAAAGTGTTGACATTTAGTAGTCTGCATGGGTTAAAATTTAATTCTGACTTTTCAATGCTGTTGACATTAAAGTATTTTTAATTCTGATTGTCAACATATAGTAAGTCAACTTGCAGAATGAGTTAATTTTGGCAGTTGTTGTATACTCTCTGTTCTCCTTAGTATCCAACAACCAGAGAGATCTGATTACCTCACAGGTACAATTGACTAATTCCATCAAGCACCTATTTCCTTCTGTTCCCAAATATGTCTGCAAAAGTCTCCAGGTGTCCCATCAGCTACAAAAACCTTGGAAGGTCCAGGTTAATTCTTTCCTCAACACTCACTGTACTGACTTTGAGTGGTTGGTTGAACAACTTGATAAATTATGTGATCATACTGCTAGGCATTTACAGCATTTAGCTGACACTTTCTGGAAAAGGATGCAGTACATGCAGAATGAATTGATACAAGAAAAATCTTCCATAATTACCATCATTCAAGTATTCCAAGCTTGTTTAGACAAACTAAGCTAACTCTCTGCTGATGTTTGCCCTGCAGAAGACCTGGTGAGACAGGAACAATCATTATGGGACACTATCCATGAACTGTGTGCCACTATGTGAAGCCAAGCTCCTCCAGAAGTTACGCTCCAATCTGAACCTCAGGTGGCTGTACTTACTTCTCAGATGACTGCACTCCAACAATATATCACAGAGTTGCAGGCAGCTTTCACCAAATCCACCCAACTGATAGGGGTTTATGAGGATAAGAGTTGTTGTCCTGGAATGGCTGGGTAGCCTTGTATCTACTGCACAGGATAGTTGATTGCTCTGGCCAACAAGGTTGACCACTTAATAAGGGATCATGATGCCTTGGACAAGGTTTTCCAGGAGATGACTTAGCTGATTGATTCTGTTAATAAGCAGTATGCCCCTTGTCTGTTGATAGGTCCATATTTGAGATCTTGACTAGTTATTCTATCAACTGTGGTGGAAAATCAAGGACACCCTTTAAATACTACCAAATAGCAGATAAGTTTTTCTGTTGAGACTGGCACTTGTAACAACAATGCTATAGTAAATTTAAAAGTAAGTGTTTGGCAGTTATGAGCCAGGAAACCTCCCACTGAATCTGAAGCATATTTTTCTCCTTGTATCAATATGATTGAGAGCAATGTTGGTGGACCAACTCTTGAGGTTCACTTTAAGCCTACCTTTAAATAAGTGTTTGTTCCAAAGACCTTCACTATTGTTGCATTCCTTATCATATATGAAACTACTATGTGTAGGGCTTCCAATATGATCAATAAAGAACACATCTTGACCTGCCTCTACCCTAACTGCCAAGAAGTGATGGTAACTGAGCTTCCTTTTATTACTACTTGGGAAGAAATGAAACAATTGCTGATTGAGAAGTTTGATAGAAGCTCAGCCTAAAGATGAAGAAGAATGCATTTATACACATTATGTTCAAGCCTAAAGAAACCTTGGCTGAGTTTGCCAACTAATTCTAAATTGAGGATCAACAACTCATCACCAGTTGCCAATTAACTCCCTGAGAGGCATACATTGCCTGCTCTAATGCCAATAAAGTAAACCAACTTCTATGTTTACATTTTAAGGTACAAAAAGCGTCTCTCAACTCTATGAAGAGTATAAAAACTCTTCTGCAGGATATGCATTTGAAGCATGGTGGTACCATGGTTTGCAAAAGTAAGGCCAACAACTCTGACACTACCTCTTTTACCCCTTGCATCATGACTCTTGGCTTCAATGGACAACCCAATCAACAAAGTTGTCACAAATGTGGTCAGATATGGCACCACTTGCAGACCTGCACTAACCTGCATGTAGAAGGATATGATCCTAAGTAATATGCAGGAAAAGAGAAGTCAGCTTAGAGGCAGAGACGCTCTCTGCTGACCCAACTTACAGGTCTCCTAATGATCCTTCCTCTGATGAAAAGTTGCCTTCCTCTTCTGGCCCAACTATCCTCTATCTATTACATGATATCTTGAGTGATTCCAAACCCAAGGATTCTGACTCTAATGACTCTGATAGTTTTGGCTATTCTGTGCTGGAAGATCCTGAAACTGTGTCTGTTCTGTACAAACTTTGCTCCAGTAAATACTCCACCACAACTCTCCCCTCTCCTACCAAGGCTAAAGCCATGGTGGCTTTTCCTTATCTATCTCAAGCTCACCAACCTCATGTTTTAGTGGACTTTTTTGGAGGAAGAAGCCAAGTTAGCTAAGGCTATCTTCTATATTTTTTCTGTATCCATGCCTTTGCAAACTGTTTATAATGATATTCCTGCTGTGAAATGTATGTTGGAAAAGTGGGAGAAAGAGCTGGAAGCTTTTTAAGCTTTCTTGGCAGTCTTACCCCCTTTCAGAAAAGATATTACCTGTATAGAAGTATCCATCCAGAAAGTTAAGATTAAAGCTATCTTGGAGGCAACTGCCAGAATTAACTCATTCTGCAAGTTGACTTACTATATGTTGACAATCAGAATTAAAAATACTTTAATGTCAACAGCATTGAAAAGTCAGAATTAAGTTTTAACCCATGCAGACTACTAAATGTCAACACTTTTTTAATAAGCAGAAACCTGTTTCCTGAACATTTTACTTAATAAAAATTAAGCTTAAAAATACTTTTTAGGGTAATGTGACAACAAAGATTTTAAAAATTCCATAAAAAATTATACATGACAATTAAAAAAATTCATAAAAATACACTTCAAAAATAATTCACTATGAAATTAGCTATCTTTACTATAATAATTTTTCCCATTTATAAAAACAAAAAAATCCAAAACACAAAAAGATACTAAATAAAATTTCATGTATTATAGAAAAATAATAAAATCAGAAACAGTAATATAAAGTTTTTTCTATATTGAAAACTTTTAAAAGCATATAATTTACTAGTAAAATACCAATATAGACCATGTAATACAGTCTAAAGCATCAAACTATCAATAGAAAATCAATGATTTTATAAAAACAGTATCATAAATTATTAAAAGTTATTTAGAAAAACTATGTATTTAAAAATATTATACTTAACATATACAGTAGTTTTAAAAGGTCTGGCAACAACCAAAAATACCTCAGATTTAAACAAAATAATTTCAGATTTAAACAAAATCCAAGTTGCGCAAGATACAGGATTCAAATTATTTATAAAATTTCAGTTAATAAATGGACTGTTAAACAAAAAACAAAATTTCACTAGCCCAATATACAAAATTATATCAAACATCAAGCTGTGTAGTTCAAACCACAAACAAAATGAACTGACGCAACAAGTGAAATGGATGGATGCTGTTCCGGAGTATATTATAATCCAATCAGGATTCATATGAGGCACAAATAGAAGGACTAAAATGAAACAAAATTAGAACAATCTAGAAGCAAGATTCCACAAGCACAAAACAAAATGACCTCACACAAGATGTGTAGTATGAGCATCCTAAAATAGAAAAATTACAGTTTGACAGCCAATCAACAGCTATCCAATTTAGGAACAGAGGCATTTTATCCATTTTCATAGCTCCAGATTTATATGGAATGGTTTTGAGAACCTTCCAAATATGGACTCAATATTACAATAAAAATAAATCATTAAATTTTAAAATTTCTCTTTTAGTGATTTTATCCTAGGTTTTTTACAATGGTTTTTAACAACAACATTTTTGACAGTGCTAGCAAACAAGACAGCATCAGCCAAGAAAGCTTCTGTGGCAGTGAAGCTCTGAACGTGGAGGCACTTGTTTACACCCAGATCTTCGATGTGGGTAACTATGACTGTACTACAGTCACGTTGAGCTGTGGTTTCACAAAGTGGTTTAATTGAGATGATTTTAATAGTTTAAAATTCAAAAAATAGGATTGACCTTGGAGAGATTTTCTAACATAGTAATGGAGCACCCATGAATCAATTAGGCAGTACTACTTGAGGGATAAAATGAATAATCTGAACAATTTAGATAATGGGACTAGGTGTCTCAAACCAATTGATTAACCATGGAGGTTAATCAATACCCTTTAATATGATTAATGAGAATTCAATCATAGGGCCAAATAGAATAATCTGAATGATTCAGATTAAAATGCTAGGTGTCTCAAACCAATTGATTGACTGGGAAGATTATTAAATATATACTCTGGAATATGGCTAATGGGGATTTAATAATAGGGCCAAAATGGACTTGACTGTGTTAAGTAAAGACTTGTTGTCTTCAAAAAAATTAATTAACTGGGAAGGTTAATTAATATATGGTGTGAATATAATTAATGCAGATTTAATTATATTATTTAATTGCCTTGACTGTGTCAAGAAGTTTAGTTGAGGTTAACCAAAAGTAAACCCTCAAATTGTAGGTTAAAAGCACTGTTTTGGGAATTTACTAGGTTAGAAGTGCTGCTGTGATGCCTAATTAATTTTTACAAGGGCAGGGCGCTGCCTAATAAATGTTTCAGGCGCTGGGGTGTTGCCTGGAAAAGTTACTGGGCGCCAGAGTGGCGCCTGGTTTGAGTTTTGAGGTGTTTAAATGGGTTTTTAATGCAAAAAACAAGTTAACGTGAAAAACAGCTAAATGTAGACAATGGTGTCTATACTTTTAGAATTGATCATCTGGTTCCCAGTTGAAATAAGGATAGCTTGGATCAGGAATATGCATATTCCACAGGGTTTTGGCGCTTGAAGTACATAATGCTTAAAGCCAAAACAATACATTTCCATAGAAGGAATCAGGCAATTCTGGAATTTATTATAGCACATTTTTATAGGTTAAGAGTGTGAAGATCTTTTTGGTAAATATTTGGATTATATGCCACTGTTATGTCATAGATCACATAATAAAAATCCAGATGTGATTCCAGAACTTGAGGGGTTTTCAGTCAATTATACCCCAATTGGTATACTGTAAATTCAGAACCTGAACATAAAAATGCGGGATTGTCAAATCCTTGGTCCAAATTTTGAATCCCTATTGCGGGATGACCTTTTTTTAATTAAATTAAATTCTGTGTATTCATATTTGAATATTTGAAAATGCGGGAACTCATAGACACTTTGCAAAGTTCAAGTCAAACTGCATATTTCCAATGAACAAAATGAACTAACTAGAATCAATTTTGAAGTGTTCAAATCCATCAGCCATTTTCATTAAGTTTACTATGTTTTTTGTAATTGCGGGATTGTCAAATCCAGGAACAAAATTTCAAATCACTTTTGAATGCAACTAGTAAGCTCAGATATTAATTGCAGGAACTGGAATCCAAATTGAATGTACAGTAAGCACACTAGGAAACACCAACCCAAATCAAGAAGCTCCACCACAACTAAAATCAAATGGAAAATCCAATCTCAACAACCATGTTTAGACAAAAAAAGTGATTAAACTTTAAAATCATCCAAAACTGGAAAGGATACAATATTAAACACTTCAAATTACAGATATAGAAATTCTGTTACTATTCAAGGCTAACTCAAGAGAAAATAACTACCCACAACTAAACCAATAGATCCAAATAAATATATATTTAATCTAAAATATATTTTTTATTTTATTTTTATGGACCGTCAATTGCATTCCCAATCAGCTCCTGCACCAGCCCACGGGACAGCCTGTCCACAAGAGCGTCCCAGAGGGTCCAAGAACAGACCCAGAACCCAAATTGAGGGGAGTCATGCTAATACACAGGTCTCCCAAGGTGTCAGCGCCAGCCAACCACCTCCTGCATCCTAAGCCCAATCAACCAGCCTGAATCCCAGACAGAAGCCACTCTCAAGGCCTACCACAAAAGTCTTCTACACCAGGGTCACCGGGAATAATGAGGTTACATACACCTCCACCGTATACCCAGTTGTCACCTGGCCCCGCACTCTTGATCCAAGAGTTGTTTCTTCCTGCCCCCACATCTTTGACACCACATATCAGCCATTGGCCACAACTGAGGAGCCATCTTTGCCTGTATCTTATGTCACCATTGATGGCGCCACTGCGAGCAAGCGTGATCCCACCTTCTACACAAAGGTCCCCATCCCCTGTGTTGAGCCTGGTAGCCAGGATGCCATGGTACCTGCCAAGGGCCGGCGTCAGTTGACAGATAGTGAGCTTAAAGATCTCCTCAACTGCTTGAATGGGGAATGGCGGTTTAGGATATTGCGTCCTGATTTAGTGTCACAGCCAAATAGATTGCCAACATCAACAACAAGTATGGAAATACCAGGCAAATTGCCAAATCCACCAAGGCAAAAAGACAGCCCAAACTCCTTGAGCCTATTCACATTGGTGCAATCAAGCAGTGGGTAGCCAAGGATTGCCAACTGGACACACTTGCTTTCTAATCAATGCTTGCCACAGAGTTTGGGCTTTCTGTTTCCAAAACCCTTGTCTACAAAACAATGGTTGATTTGGGCTTCTCCTGGAAAGTACTGGGAGTTTTGCTGTATAATAGGAGCAGTGCAAATACCATCAAGGATTGACGCATTTATGCCAAGACATATCTGGCACTAAAGGAGACTGGGAATGTCCAGTTCTTCTATATTGACAAATCATTGTTTCCCTCTCACTCAGGTCTAGGCATGGGTGGGTCAAGAGGGGGTCCAAGGACAGTGTAGCTCATTGTGCAGCTTTCCATTCCCAGACCTATTCAATGGTTGCGCTTCTTGGTCCTCGTGGGTTGGATCAATACCAATTGATTAAGGGCTCCCATAACAGAGGAACATTTCTTGATTTTCTCCAAGCTGTCAAGGAGTACCTTTGGATAAATTACAGCGGCACAACCAACATTGTTGTGCTTGATAAACTTGGGTTCCACAAAGTGGATCTGGTTGTGTCCAAGTTCCCCCCATATACAAAAACAGCCACACCTCTAGCCACCGGCTTACCAATTGTCCAATGAGACTTCTCTTCCTCCCACCATATTCCCCATTCCTGAATCCAATTGAGGAGGTGTTTGGTTGGATCAAGAATAAGGTGAAACAAGGCCTCCCTCAGGACACTGAGGATCTCTTCTTTATTCTTGAGATCAGCAAATTTGCAATGCCACCCAATGTGGTGGCAGCTTTCTATGAGCACTCAGAATCCTTTCTCCCTAAAGCCCTGGCCTCCAAGCCAATCAGATAAATGGGCGCTCCAGATTTTATTTCTTTTTTATTTTTATTTAGTTTGTTTTTATTAGGACTCAAAAATTATTATTTATATATAATATTGTGACATTTGATTGTATTATAGACATATAAGAATACGTAGAAAAGGTAAGTAAAATTAATTAATACTAGGTAAGATGAATGTATTTTTATTATAATGCACTGAATATTATTATTGGCTTTTGCACTTACAAATAAATAAATTAAAAGAAGATAGAAATAAATTAGTCTATTTAAATAATTGTGAATCCTCAATGGTACTTTGGCTTTTCTAAGCCACAAATTGGACCTTGCAGGTCATTATCTGATCCTTGTTATTTCAGTGCCACTATAGCCACACAACACAGAAACCAATGATTTTCATCTATTACTTACTAATTAGTAATTAAGACGCAGGTCAAGCATATTGAATATGTTTATCAAATCATATTACAAGGGAAAGGTAATTTGAGTCCTAAACAATCATTTGTTTAGAATATAAGTGGAGCAGGCCGCATGATACGGATAAATCCAATTCTTGTTGTTTGTTTATGTAATAAATGAACCTGTACTCAACGCGCTGGTAAATAAACAAATTTATAAATCATATTTTATTATTACACATGTTCACTTTATTAAACTGTCCCTTTATTATTATCAACCTGATTATATATTACTATTATAATTTAAAAATTAAAATTAAAATAATTAAAGTAAAATTATAATTATAAATCTTAAAATTTAACTATTTTTATTAAATTGTGATTTATTCAATATTGAATTGTTTGCTATTAAAAATTTAAGTATTATGATATGTATTATTAAATTTTTTAATTTCCCTTTTAGATACTGAAATTTTAATATTGAAATGTGTAATATTAAAATTCTTATAGTGAAATTTTAATATTACATAGTTGAATATTTAAATTTTAGTATTAAAATATAAAAAGTTAAAAAAATAAAATTTAATTTGCAAGGGGAAAATATTTATTAGGGGGATGTTGATTGCAAAGGGGATGCAATTATTCCGGGGAATTATACCCCAAAATTAAATTTTCAGCTAATGCGTCTAATTGGATCCATGTACTCTTCTGTACGTGGTGGACAACCCTGGATGTGATTGCTAGAGGGGTGGCGCCCTTTACCCCGGTGTGTGTTAATTGTTTGATAAAAGGGAGGCAGGTGAGTGAATTGATCAATAGGTTTTTTTCAGGGGGCACATAGCACCCATATAACATTGCCAGTGCAAAGGAGTCATACAGGACGTGCTTGAATGTCCTATATTCCTGCGGTGTCTTCTGGCAGTTGAGGGCTACTTGGCAAATATCCATTTGAATAGGTACATCCTCCAACTTTTTGACGTTGGTTTTTAATATGTAGTGGAGGAGGATTCCCAGGTTTACCGCAACATGGATTCAATGCAAGGTACACTTTTCCAAGAACATGCATAATTTTTTGAATTTTTGAACCAACCTAATGATATAGGATGTTTGGTTGAACTTGAAGAGGGTTCTGGGGGGCACCTGACTTGAATCAGCCCCCAGGCCTCGGCAAACAATATTAATAAAGGTTTAAAATTATTCATGTGGACTGCATCCCCAACTTTATTTGACAGTGCCTTAAATACTTCATTAAAAATTGCTTTTTCAAATATTCAGTTTCAATTTGAAATTCAGTTTTTATTAAATTCTTTTCATATTTGTTGATGTTTGTGAAGGGGAATCTTTGAATGCTTTTGTATATATATTAATTGAAGTTTAATTTGATATCCCCACAAATTTCATTCATTTCTTTGAATTTGATACTTGATCCTATTTCTTATGCTTCCCTCAACCACGGCAAGCACCTCACAGGTGGTAAATATTCCCTATTCTTAGCTTCACTACTTGAAAAATTAAACATATTCTGTTGAATTATTTTATTTATTTGTTTTACAGGGGCTACCAGTGACTGGTAACCCCCGTAAAACCAACTTGGCGTATAAGCTGCCACTTCTGCTACCTCATCCCCATTCCTGGTGATGACTAAAATAAATATAAGTGAAACATAAAAAGACTTACTAATTGTTCTCCCTGTGGCCCCCTCAGCCACAGATGCCACTTCTGCAAACTTCATGAGCGTTGGCTGCTCTTCATTAATTTTCCTGAGCTTAATTTTTCTTATTTTTCTTGCAACTTGTGCTTCCTCTAGATTTTCATTTGATAAAGTCTCTGTATTTTGTGAAGCACTCCTGCTTCTTGCTTGTGTTTTGTTTTTGTCTGTTTCCATTTGATTATTTTCCTCTTCATTGGGGTTAATTTCCTTTGGAACTTCATTTCCTTTGATTAGTTTGATCTTCTTATTATTTTCTTTGGCCCCCTGCCAGAACTCCCACAAATTGTAGGCTGCATTGTTGAACTTCATAATTGATAGAATTTTTCCCTGGAGATTCAGTAATGCTTCTTTATTCTTTTTGTCTATAATATTTCCTAGTTTGTTCATAGAATTTTCTTTTGACTGGATTAGTGGCTGGCCCTTGTCACACAGCTTTCCTGTAACTATTTCCCTGATATTATTTTTTCTATTTCAACAACCTTATGCAAGTGTACTTCTAATTTGTTAATCAAGTTATAGATAGTTGACATTTTGTTTGAATTCCATCAAAAAACTGGTTTTTCTAGTACTATCTTCAACACATACATATTTTTCATCATCATTAATAAGTTAAAGACAATAAACGTAAATATTGCATTAAAATATTGCAATTAGACATCAACTCTTGATATTTAGAAATTATGTGCATAACTCAAAGCATTTTGTTTAATAAATGTCACTGTAAACTAGAACTTTTTCATTGTAATTTATCTAAATGTACTATGTTTATATTAGAGAGCCATTAACACTTAGTACAAATATTGATATATAGTGCATTTTACAGCCTGTATATTTACCTATTGGTAATAATTCTATAAACTTTTTAGTTGGATTTTGTGAGGTTATAATTATGTAAAGTGTTAATAAATTGCTGTTTATTGTCATTAATTGACTGATTTTCTTTGCTATGGCAATTGTGCATTTTCTGATATTTACGCACTAGTATCCAATTGGTTGGTTTCACATCCAATTTCACAGGCAATAGGAAATCAAGCCACCACCTTGACCACATCTGGTCTTGGGGTGGTGGCTTGATTTCCTATTGCCTGTGAAATTGGATGTGAAACCAACCAATTGGATACTAGTGTGTAAATATCAGAAAATGCACAATTGCCACAGCAAAGAAAATCAGTCAATTAATGACAATAAACAGTAATTTATTAACACTTTACATAATTATAACCTCACAAAATCCAACTAAAAAGTTTATAGAATTATTACCAATAGGTAAATATACAGACTGCAAAATGCACTATCTATCAATATTTGTACTAAGTGTTAATGGCTCTCTAATATAAACACAGTCCATTTAGATAAATTACAATGAAAAAGGCCTAGTTTACAGTGACATTTATTAAACAAAATGCTTTGAGTTATGCACATAATTTCTAAATATCAAGAGTTGATGTCTAAATGCAATATTTTAATGCAATATTTACGTTTATTGTCTTTAACTTATTAATGATGATGAAAAATATGTATGCTCATATGTTTAAGCTATTTGGAAAATGTAACATTGTATTAATTATGGGTAATGTTGATAATGTATAAAGAAAATATTATTAATTATGAATTGAAAGAGAGATATCAATTTTAATAAGTTATCACAAAGAAAAGATTTATTTACTAATCAAAGGACAGGAAGGGGAGGGAATGGGCGGAATGAACATTGCCTTCATCTGCGCCTGTGAATGGGGCAGCATCAGAGATAGTGATGAGGGAATGGATGGTGGTTTGGGAGTCAGGGTTGGAAGGCAGGTGGCTTGATGGGGAGGCTGGGTTTGTTGAATGAGAAGGGGCAGCAAGAGCTGATTGCTTCAATTGCTCAAATTCTTCTTTGGTCACATATACTGGCTTGACAAAATGGATGGACTGGCATGGGAGGAGGTGGGGGTCCTTTCTGGACTTATCACTATCACTTTCATAGAAGATGATGAGATCAAATAAGTCCAGGACAGACACAGAAGGGAAAGTCTCATACTCCTTATCAATTTGGGTGCATAGTTTGTTGTAGGTGGCAGACTTTAAGCGCCTGAGGGCAGAGCCAAAATTGTAGAGACATACATATGCAAGATGCATGTTGGCGTAGTTGATGAGGTAGAACCAATAAGTATGCCCCGCAGCCCTGATTTCATGGGTAGCCCATTCCCTTGCTCCATCTCTGCACTCAGTAAAACTGTGTGCACAGCATTTTGTGTGTCCCACTCCTCCTGCATGGCCTTGAGATCTGTCTGGTAGGCATGTCCATCTGCAGTGTTTGATATTGCCGAGTAAAAATTGACGCCCAATGGGGAAACTGCCAATAAAACCTGATAAAACAGTACAAGATTGGTCTGCGCTTGTACACGTCAGACTGGATACACTTTTCTCCATAGTCTTGAATACTTGCAGATATCCAAGCATACAACAGAAAGATGACGTCATTATGGGCCCTCATTGCCCTTCCTTTAATAAAATTAATAATAGTTGAATTGTAGGGATTGGTATCCACCAAAATGGGGCCACTGAGAACTTGATTGGACAAGATTCTAGCAGCAACCACAACTCTGTGCATCCACAAATTCACCGTTCTTTTGTTGATGAAGATGCTGTGGAGTCCCAACTGGAGACGTACCTGGACCAGGGGCATCCACGGGTCACGTTCCATAATGGCCATCATAAGGGGATGGGTTGTGTCACCTTTGGTCAAAGTACTGGCACCAGTTGGGGTCTTCTTGATAGGGGGGCCACAGTTGGCGTGGGCTCGCAGGGTTGCAGCCACAGTGGACTTTGCAAACCCCATTGCGGCCGCAATTTCCCTGAGGGACATAAGCTTCCCTTGCTTTTCAACCATTTTGAGAACAATCTCCAGAGTGATTAATTTTCTTCTGTGTCTTGTAGGCTGATTGGCTGAAGGCAGGATATGTCCATCTTGGGAAACAGACGGTGCTATCCAATTGGCTGTTTTGGGGTTCTGGGCTCTCTGAGTGACCCCATGGCTCAAATGGATGGTTCCAGATGCCATTGTTGATACAGGATTTGGGTTGACAGCTGCCTGTGCATGATGGGAAAACAGGGCCATGCTGGAAGTTGCAGGAGAAAGAACACTCTCCTGGGTAGTGCTTGCAGAGGGGCCTGCAGGTTGGGAGTGGCCATAAAGGGAGAGATCATCATTAAAAGACCCAGCATAGCACTGCATGATTTTATCAAGGCCAGGGAACAGCTTGTTGACTTGGTTGTTGTTGAAAGAAGATATAATAAATTTTTATAAAAGTTTTATCTTAAAAAGAGACATGTATATTTTAGTCTATTTTATTGTTAAGTAAGCTAATTTGGTGAATAGTAGGATCTAAATTTTAGCTGTCCTAAATCGGAATAGAATGATTTTTGAGAATGCCTATGATTCCTAAAAGAATTAGCTTAAAAACACAATATATCCTTTAGCATCCTTTTTGAGATGCCCATAAATTATATTTATTTCAAATTCCTTGCAATTATGATTTGAAACTTGGTTCCTGGATTTGACAATCCCACAATTTCAGATTTGTTAATTTTTACAGGATGTCTATGATTTGTTTGAAATACAGGAAATCTCAAATTGTACATTAGAATCCTGCATTTCTGATTCATGTATCCCGCATTTGTTTGTTGTGTTTTGTCTTTTTTAGTTGAGTTATCTGCTCAAGAGATTCAAAATTTGCCAATTTACATAAACCAAAAAAAGTCAAATTAAATGATTGCTTTTATTAAATATTTTAATTTTCACTCAGCTGAGTTGCCTGCAAAAGTGATTCAAAATTTGGACCAAGGATTTGACAATCTTGCATTTTTACGTACAGGTTTTGAATTTACAGTATAATGGGAACATGATAATAATTAATAAAAGATGATGCTTATTTATGGTAATGGTTGCTTTTCCCTCAATAATTTTATGTTTTATGTTTTAGCTTATAACTGAATTAAGACTACCATGGAATGAAAGAGAGGGTCTCCAGCTAAGACTATGATAAGTGAAAAACGTGAAAGTGATTACCAGATGGCAACAAGTTTAACGCCAAGATTGCTTGCCTGGAATCTGAGCTCATCAAAGCTCACATAAAGGATTCCCTGTCAAACCATTAAAGAGTCAGACTAGGATAATTAAGAATCAAGCATGAATTTACTAGATCCTCTACAGTAACAAGAAAGCTGACCTATACTTGACCCCTAACCCCTATGGCTGTAACTTGTTTGAGAGTCACTTAGTGTCTAGCTCTTCCCCCACCCCTGCACAAGCTGCCAACCATCCAGCCAATCAGAATGGTAACCCTTGTTTGGAACAACTTCCTGCCAACACTCAACCTGCTCCCCCCATCCAATCAGGCTTCAGCTCTTGTGATTCAATGCACCAAGCACCAAATCATTACTACCTGAATTATAAAAGAAATTGTGGAACTCATCCCATGTGGTTTGTCTTGGGACCAAATTGCTGATCAATTGCAATTTACCTGAGCCTCTATCATGTGTGAATTCAATAACCTGATGAACAAGGGGAACTTGATTGGGACACCCAAGAAACCAAAGTAGGCCCCAGAGTTCCAGATCAACAAAAAGTACCCAATCATGCTTGATCTTCTGCAGCAGGACCCTAAAACACCCCTGATCCAGGTCCAGAAACAACTTACACATCATGGCATTTGGGTTTCTGAAAGATGGTGCAGCCCTAGATGCATAAAAAGTGGCCTCAATCAGGGTGTTGATCAATTGCAGCGGGGATCAATGGGATGGCAGCAAGGATTCCCCATAAAATCATGGCATCAAATACACTCTTGTATGATGTCTGACAAGCTTATCAGATGACATCATGTTCATCTCCTACTACAAGATATCAATAGCTTTTGACAAGTTTGGTGAGAAAGGAAAAGCCGCCACCAAGAATGGAAGGAAGAAGGTCAAGAGGGGGACATTCATTGATGCATTCAATGCTGTTTGACCAAGGGTTTTGTCTATTATCAGAAAAACCCTGATTACACCAATGGCTATGTGTATAGACATATCCTTGGTGAATTGCTGGATTCTTGAGATAGATCAAATTTATCCTATCAGGTTTTCTTGAGCCACCAGATGGAGGATATCTCCACTGCCTTCAAATCAATCCAAGGACGTGGGCACCAGACCTCAGTCTATCCAGCTGGTCATGCAGAAATCTATTTGGTCAATGTAGTATTCTTCAATATTAGAGACATAGTCCAGCAGCACCTCCAGGCGTTTAATGGCCTTTATACCGGAGTCCTGAACCACAAGTTGCTCTTTTGTTGTCAAATGATGGCTGACTTGTTTGCCAAATTGTCTTCCATGTGAACATGGGTAACCAATTATGTAAGTACAAGTGCCTCCCACCCTGTGCCACAGCTGTCTGCCAACTAATCCAGCCAATGGTGGACAAGAATAACACACATTATATGACAGCCATCACAATAAATACAATTGGCTCTACCCTTGTCACCCCCACCCCCCACCTGTCAGTCCCTCCCATCCAATTGCAGACCTCCCAGGCCAGCACCACCTCAACATCTTCCTTCCTGCGCTATTCTGCCTAATAGGAATCAGTCTTCCCCTTCCACATAAACTCCTTGTTACCAAAAATTTTCCAATTTTATCATATTCATCTTGAATTTCAATTGTTTATTTTCTCTTTGTTTATAGTTGGTTTTATTATTTATATTCATATTATTTCTATAAAATTATATGTTTACTATGCTGTTTTTTCTAGATCCAGAACACAGTTATTTTTAGCTCTTTACACAGCCTCTTATGAAAATATTAACAAGATTTTTGAGATCAGCTTAATTTAAGTTAGAGATTAAAAAATTTATTGTGTTTAGAGAAAGTTGTTGCTGATCCAAATTCAAAACCTTAACAATAAACTTTAAGCCAATCAGGAGCCAATTGAAAGCAATTGTTATGACATAAAGGGCCATTCAATAATTCTTTGATGACCCTTTATGTTGCAACCAAGTTTTCATCCTTGCCTGCATACTTATCTTACAATACACAGGGGGCGCTCAAGGAGCCACCCCTTGACGTATCTAATAGCATGGATCAATCTTAAGCCAATATTGAGCTGGGGGTACTGTCTCCTAATTAGGAGTGCTACCAATTCAACCTGCTGATCCCCGCACAAGTCATTCCTCAGCTTTGAACCTTACATGGAACATGCCACCCCCTTGTGGCCTTGTTACTTTCCACAAATAGTATATTAATCACAATATTCTACAATAAACAATACCTTATTCTATCCAGTTTTGTTTTTTCTATTGGACTGTTGTCTTCCCCAATCAAATGCTGAACTCTAATTGGTTCAGTTGCAACATTTATATCACAACAATCACTTTATCCCATAGATCCTGATTGGCTTAAAGTTTATTGTTAAGTGTTTGGATTTGGATCAGCAAAAACTTTCTCTAAACACAATAAACTTATAATTTTATAATTTGGATTTAGATGATAACCAAATTTCTGCTAATATTTTCACAAGGGGCAGTTTAAAGAGCTAAAACAATACAGCAATTATGGAAAAAATGCAAAAAAGCAAACAATGTATATCAAGAAAAACGTAAAACATATATACAATGGGTAAAAAGATGGGATATTGTAATAAATGGGAAAAATAGGGATAAACAAAGTGGCAATAATTAATATATAAATAAGTGAGTCTGTCTGTCTGGATGTAATGTTACCTTGAGTGGGTCAATCTTTAAGGGATTTTACCAAATTGATTTTTACTTAAATTTGATTTTAAAAGTTGATTGTTAAGTCAAAACATCAATTTGGCTCATCCTTACATTTAATCCCTTAAATGTATCTTTGAAAGTACACAGATTGAATTCAGTGGAGTTTGGTATAAATCTTATTGAACTGAAATATAAGAAACTTGAACTTAAATAAATTATTATTTGATTATTTGAATTTTAAATTAGTGGCAAACCCCATTAAACCATATCAAAGTGGCTTATCTGTATAGATTTCCTGACTTTAGAATGGTCAGATTAAAATTAGAAAGGAAGCAGCAATTGTTTAATATCCATTTATATGATTGGATGTTTAAACTATGCTGAGGATTGAATAAAAATGAAAAGAGAGCTTGATCAGTTTTAAAATAACATTTATGTATATTTTTCAATTAAATATTTTTAAGTACAGAATGGTTGGCTTGGAAAATTTGAATATATCTAATCTAAAGTGAAATAATAGAATATCCCACTTGGATGCATCAGCTGATCCAAGTGGCTGCATATTGTTTCAGAGTAAACCTTGTTTGCCATAGCTTTATCCCAAAAAAACATCAGTGGAGTAAAAAAGCTATGATATAATTATGATTCAATGCAAATGATTTTCATGAAATTCAGAGGACATAGATCAATTTTTCAGATGATTCTGATCAAAATGATACTAAACACAGGGAACAGTTGGCATTCAAACTGTCTGCATGTTGACTGTCTGCATGTCAATTAATAAAATTAATTTATATATCCAGGTCAACACATTAGAAAAGTCTAGATAAAGTCTCCTATCATGTAGCCTACTGGAAGTTGACACTTTTTTAACAAGCAAAAACCTGTTTCCTAAACATTTGACTTAATACAAATCAAGCTCCAAAATACTTTTTAGGGTAATATAATCATGTAGAATCTAAAAATAAAATAAAACATGTAAAGTGTGAAGGATCCAGGAAATTTATGCTTGCTTATTCATTATCCTGGCTTGACTCTTTCTTTACAGGTTGACAGGAAATCCTTTATGTAAGCTTTGATGAGCTCAGATTCCAGGCAAGCAATCTTGGCGTTAGTCTTGTTGCCATCTAGTGATCACTTTCACATTTTTCACTTTTCATAGTCTTAGCAGGAGACCCTCTCTTTTATTCCATGGTAGTCTTAATTAAGTTATAAGCTAAAACATAAAACATAAAACATAAAATTATTGAGGGAAAAGCAACCATTGTCACAAATAAGCATCATCTTTTATTATTTTATTATCATGTTTTCATTATATACCAATTGGGGTATAATTGACTGAAAACCCCTCCAGTTCTGGAGCCACACCTGGATTCTTATTGTGTGATCTATGACATAACAGCATCATCCAATCCAGATCTTTATCAGAAAGATTTCCACACTTTTAACCTATAAGAATGTGCCATAATACATTCCAGAATTTCCTGATTCCTTCTGTGGAAATGTTTTTGTTTTGGCTTGAAGCATTATGTACTTCCAGCACCAAAACCCTGTGGAATATGCATATTCCTGATCCAAGCTATCCTTGTTTCAACTGGGAACCAGCTGATCAATTCTAAAAGGATATACACCATTGTCTACATTTAGCTGTTTTTCACATTAACTGGTTTTTTGCATTAAAAACCCATTTAAACACCTCAAAACTCAAACCAGGCGCCACTCTGGCGCCCAGTAACTTTCCCAGAAAACACCCCTGCACCTGAAACATTTATTAGGCAGCGCCCTGCACTTGTACAAATTAATTAGGCAGCGCAGCAGCACTTCTAACCTATTAAATTCCCAAAACAGTGCTTTTAACCTACAATTTGAGGGTTTACTTTTGGTTAACCTCAACCAAACTTCTTGATACAGTCAAGGCAATTAAACAATATAATTAAATTTGCATTAGTTATATTCACATCATATATTAATTAACCTTCCAAGTTAATTAATTTTTTTGAAGACAACAAGTCTTTACTTGACACAGTCAAGTCCATTCTGGCCCTATTATTAAATCCCCATTAGTCATATGCAAGTGTATTAATTAATTTTGCCTTCCTAGTTAATCAATTGTTTTGAGACACCTAGTCTCATAATCTGAACTGTTCAGATGATTCATTTCAGCCCCCAAGTAGTACAGCCTAATTGATTCCTGGTTATCAATTAACCTCCATGGTTAATTAGATGGTGAGACACCTAGTCTCATAATAAGAATTTTTCAGAATTTCATTTTGGCCCACAATTAGTACAGCCTAATTGATTCCTGGGTATTAATTACTATGCTGGAAAATCTCTCCAAAGCCAAACCTATTGTTTTGAATTTCAACCTTTGAAATTCATCACAATCAAACCTCTTTGTGTAATCACAGCCCAATGTGACTGTAGTACAGTCACACAAAACTATCTAAATATATATTAAAAACCTAATTTAAAAACTGTTTTCTATGAAATTAACTGTTTTCACTATAATTTTTTCTTTTACCATATAAAAAGTTTATAAATTATGTTTCAAAAAAAGCTTGATAAAAAATATATTAATAAAGAAACTAAAGGTACTCACTTGTTTTAAGAATATTTGATATAATAGCAACCCAAAGTTATATATACTTTAGTACTAAAACACATATTTAAGCTAGATAAATCAGGCTCTAACATAAAAATCTTTTTATAAAAACTATTAATTCTTTCTACCATTTTAATTTAAATTATTTTGCTAAATAATGTTATTGATTTTTTTGATTAAAAATATATATGAATTATCATAAAGAGCCAAACATACTTATTATAAACTAACTTGGAGGTTTATTGAAAGAGAGTACAGTGACAATCTTGCTTATCTTCTCCCCAAGCTCAGATAGCTTGTACTTATTCTTGACAGCTGACTTGATCTGCTCTTTATAAATGCTAGCCTTGCACTGTCTTCTTCTCTTTGGAGCCCTTACTTCCATATCCTGAAGAGAGAAGACATTCTTCCCCTGTTCAGCCTTAAGGTGCTCAAAGAAGGTGTTGTATCTGGATTCACAAAAAAGGAGGACTTAAGATGTTTATGCCAGTTTTCCAGGCCCAATTTTGTCTTCATTTCATCCTTGATAACAGCTTGATAGCAATTCAAGCTTGATTTTGCTATTAGCTTGCCCCTGCAGCTGACCATCTTGCACCCCACTCATTGTGGCTCATAGTAGTAAAAAAAAGGTTGGAACTCAGTTTCATGGCCCAAGGCATAAGAGTCCTTACAGAAAATTAAATCCTTGGCCAACATGCCCAGGCTTAATAAATGCAATAACAAAAAATTTCTGGACAAAAAACTTGCATTTACCAGTTGTATCTTGTTGTGTGAGAGAGCTGAGGTGCTCTTACCCTTAAGGTGTCTATTAATAGCCTACTGGTAATGAAAGAAACACCCTTGTACCTCACCATTGAAGGTTTTTAAAGAGGTATTGTATTTGGCTGTCTAATAATATATGATAATTCTTTTTGGTCCAAGGGCTCTATTGTGTTCCTTTTCTTCAGAAGCTAGGATGACTTCATCTTTATCAGCATCATCAGGATTGGACTTTGTTGACGGACCAGGATTCCTTCCTGTCTCAGTGGGAATAGCTTTAAGGCCCTCCTATAGAATCTTGAATGCTCTTGGGTAAATTTCCTCTGAGGCTTCAGGAAGAAGAAAATATGCAAAGGGGAGGACTTTATCATCAAGATGAGCATGCACTACCCACAGCTGATAGAATAACTTAGAACATGTTGTAAATTTTCCATCACAGAGCCAAGTCTTGTTGGCATGCAGTTGCTCTAGATTCTTATAGGTGGCATAGCATATGATCCTTTCTTTTGCACCAGGTCCATCATCAAAAAGAAGGAACTGTTCATTGTATTGTGTCATCTGCAACTCAGAACTAAGGACCAAGTCTTTTAATTGGGTTGCACTTTTTCCAATTGGTTTTAGCTCTCAGCTTCTATCACAGATATACTTAACAAGTTGTTCACAGTCAGGGACAAATTTAAGATTCTCTTTGCTCAAGTTCTTTGTGGCCTTTACTACCAGGTGATTTGCTTTGATGTCTTTTGATACTGGGACCGTTTGGAATAGATACCATTTGAGCAGCTTCTCAATCAAAGTGGTGGGAGGCATGCAGGTATGTTCCCCTTTTCCAAGGTAACTTTGTCCCAACCTTGGGTGTTTAGGCATTATGGGCAGCTTCTGTCTTCACATGTGTAATGTTTGCTCTTGCTTCCTTGCTTTTGATTATTACAGTTAAACAGATAGCCATAACTGACCATGCTTGGGCCACCTTTTACTGACATCAATGGAATTTTTTGGTAATCTCTTTGGTATCCTGAAGGAGCCCTTAACATTGCAAATATTGTGGGCTTTTAGTGCATCCCATGGCCCAGGAGGGGCGTGTTAAAAACCAGAAAAGTACTCATGTTGCTCATCATCTTCATGTTCACCAGGAGAGGGCTCAGGAGAGGACTTGAAGCTTTCCTTTCTTTTCTTCTTATTTATGAGATCTTTATCTTCTTCAGACTCATACCAGCTATGGGAGATGAAATCATCATTGGAGTCCTTCTCAGAAGCTGAAGGGGTGGGGGTTTTCTTTTTTGTTCATCTTTTTTAAGCTGTTTCTTAATAAATATTTTTGTAGAAGAAGAAGCCTTTGCCTTAACAGTGTCCTTGGCAGTTTTTTATTGGGCTTTTTCTTATTAGGCTGAGGGTTCTTTGATTTATCATATAAAGAAAAAAGGGTTAGAGAAATAACTGTGAGTAAATTATAGAAAAATGAAAGTTAAAGCTGAAAATATATCAAGTTGTGAAGAATTATTATATAGACTATGCAAAAAACCTTCAATATCTTAATATATGCAGTATTGAGGCTTTTTATTAAGAAAAAGTTGGACAAAACTACATTTAAATGTTTAGTTTCAACATTTCAAGTGTTGTCATGTATTAACATTTTGATTCTAGACATTTGGCCTAAAATATTGTCTTAATTCTAACAGTCAACTTGTAGACAGTCAGCATTATTAAGGTGAATCAATATTTAAAAAACATATAAATCTTAATTAAATTAAGATTGGGTTCAAAATCTTGACTGAATTATGCTATTTGGTGTTTGGGCTATAATAAAGTTATATTCATACAACTTTTAAAATCTAAGTACTACATTTTGTAATAAGTAGTTTTATTATTATGTAAAGCTTTGGGGCTCTAAGCCTATCATTCTGTAAGTTGAAATTTTTAAGCCACATCTTTTGCTTATTAGATTAGTGAAGATGACAAATTTGCTGGAATTGGTTTTATTTTATAGTAGAGCTGCTATAAAATCTTGCTTAAATTATGTCATTGTGTTTGCTTAACTTATTCCCTTGTCTCACTTTTGCCTTTGTATCAGGTTTCTTTTGTGTCAACCTAAAATGACACTATATAAATCCTAGTTTTAACCTATAAAATCTGGCTTAATCTAATGTTTAAGGGTTAACCGGAACATGTCCAGTGGTTTCAAAGCTATAGTAAACCACTAATATAATATACAACAAAGCTTAAAATTTTTACCCACTATATCTACTAATTCTATGAAACAAAGGGCCAAATAAATAAATAACTTATTATAAGTGAATATATTCTGGATTACATGTATTTTTATTAAGAATAATTATAAACTGTTATTTTATGTCAACATTGTAGAGATTCATTGTTGAAGTTGGGCTTAAATTCAAAGTATAATAATTTTTTATTTTTAATAGTGATTTCCTTCTTATTTTTTAATGATAATTAAGAATATTCTTAATTGGTGTTGACATTGGCTTTGTTTTATTGTTGATTATTAATTCCAACTATGAAATGAAATATAAAAAATTGGTTTATCTTTACTAAACTTAATAGTGATACTATACTTGTTTAGGTTTAGTTTTTATTTATACTTGTAATATATAACTTTAAATTTAAATAAATGTAATCAAAATTAACTTATAATAAAGCAATCAAATAAAGATTTAATTAAACATGTGATAAGTAATTCAAGTCTAAAAATACAATAAAATATATCAGATTGACTTATTAAATTCAACTTTGATTCTGTCCTTGGACGGGGCAACCACCTAGTGAATCTATAATACTGTTATCAGTTCATTCTAATTAAGATATAGAATCTTGAACATTAAATGGAAATAAATGTTATTAATGTCTATTTTGGGATTAAATTATCAATAAAATCAAATTTATCAATAAATACAGTTAAAATTACAAATTTACATCAAGAAATAATTAATTTATAAATTTAAAAGCTTAATTTAAAATAAGTGATGCTGACTACAAGATTTTATGAAACTATATTTATACAAATGATGCAATATCTACATTTACTCTCTCTCAAGAAAGTAATTCCTGAGTGATTCCCCAAGTTATTATTAAATTAGTGGCACTCTTATAAGCCGCTCATCTAATATGGGGATCAAACATTTTGAGTCCTAAACAGCACATTACCTGGACAATTCACATGACTGCCATGATATACATGGACAGTATGTGACTTCTTATGTAACATTATAATACCATACATTCATATCAAATAAAGTAACATTCTCTTCCCAATTTCCCTCTTTATCTTGTTTATTATACTTCCCAGAAGTATATACTCAACAGTGGTAGCACAGGTGAGTTATCCACACCTACACAACCTAAAGGGAAAATTCCTCCAATGAAAAAACCCAGCAGATGGCACTCCACACTGGCTGGAGACAATAAAAAGAAGGACAAAACATCCCAGCAGGGTTTTTTGTATTCAACAATGTCCTTGTACCAACCAAATAGTACAACTTCTTCAGCACACACAGGATCCTGAACCCACCTCCAATTACTGAAACAACCAAAATACCCAACATTGTGTTTTAACAATTACATTCAGAAGAAATTGGGACTTTCTCAGGACTACACTGTTAAAATGCCTTCACTGGATTCAAAGCACACAAAATAGGTTTACACAAGTGGGGTACCCCCGTAAACTCTGGGCTAGTGATTTTGACCTACACATTACCTGGGCTGGCTCACGTTTTGTAAGTGAGTGGTTTGACTAACACCCTGATCACAACAAAAACTGGGACATGTTTATGCCGCCTTCCTGAAGAAATTCACCATAAAGGACTATGATGTGGTGATCATAACAGAACTCCAAACCTCTAAAATGACATGAACTATTCAGGAGTACATTGCAGCCTATGAAGACATTCAAGATCAAACTCCCAACACCATCAACTTTGATGAAGCTGGACCTCAACTGGACTACTATAATGGCCTCCACACACACATTAGACGTCAATTTGATATGAGCTGCTGCAAGAATCTCCAAGACATATTCTTGGAAACAAAGCAAGCTGCACAAAAATCTGACAACCTATACACAACAAATAAAAGGATAGTCCCACAGAAAAGAAGGACCCTCAATCTAATAAGCAGAACAACTAAGCCAACAACTCCCATACTTTAAGTGGAAATTCCACTACTTGAGTCAATAAAATGAGCATTGATAACACCACCAAGGTGGGAAATCCTCAGAGGAGTGCTTAGGAAAGCTGACCTCCCCCACTTTACAAGACTTGTACAGGGACCAAGATGTGGACTCAATCACCATGATCCAAGTCCCCTCTAAAGATCCTTTACTGTCTGCTGCCTAAACTAGAAAAAAACTCCTCACTTATCCTTTCCACTTTTGCAGATATCAGGGCACAGAATTATTTGACACTGGAGCAAGCCAATCCCTTGCTGACAAGAAATTTGCCAACCTCATGAAGCTATCCACGGTCCAGAGCAATATCAAGAGAGTAATTGTGGCAGATAATAGGAGTACACCAGTCACTAAAGAGGCAAAACCTTTCTGCTCCCAAATAGAAGACATACAAACTACACTTAGTGGCCAAATAATACCAATCCCCAAGTATGATGCTATACTTGGCTTGGGCTGGATGAGAAAGACCAAACCTGATATTGACTAGGATAGCCTATCTTCACCATATAACAAGGTGCAGTGCACCACCATGTATAACCAACTCATCTTGATACACTTATGAGAGACCATCTGGTTGTGAAAATTACAGAAACAGAAGAGGAAAAGACCCTAGAAAGATTGATTGGAACAGCTGCACGTATGAGATTATCCACTTTAAAAATGCAGATAACTCACACAAACGGGACCCAATCTGACAACAGCTTGTCCTAGAATTCCCTTCAGATTTCCAAAAAAATTTACCAGGACTACTTCCCAATTGGGACATCCAACATGAAATTGACCTCAAAGGGAGTGTACCAAAATCATAACCTATCTAATTCTTAACACCACAAGAAGACAACACCCTAAAGGCTTACCTAGACAAAGCCCTTGAAAAAGGACTCATATAACCTTCTAACCCTTCTTTTGGTGAAGCTGCTTTTTTTTAGCAAATAAAGATGGAGGACTCCACCTGGTCACAGACTACAGGGCTCTCAATGAGGTCACAATTAAAAACAGGTATTTCCTGACCCTGATTGATGATTCTTTTGACACCCTGGGGTCCCAAGTCTTCAAAAAAAATTACCAGACAGCAGGTTATCACCAAATTTGCGTTAATCCAGAGGACATATCTAAAAAGGCTTTCAGAACAAAGTACAGCTCTTTTGAATGTGTGGTCCTTAACTTTGGCACAAAGAACTCCCCAAGCACCTTTGTAATCTTTATTAATGAAGTCTTCAAGGAAACATTTGGAAAAGGGCTATCTCAACCCTGATGACATAATCATATAAAGCCCAACTATAGAACAACACTGGAAAGATGTCTTTCTGGTCCTCTGCAGCCTCAGAATACCCAACTTATAGCCAAACCCTAAAAAGTGACTACTTCTCATCAGAACTCCCATTTTAGGACACATTATCAGCAAGGACGGTGTAAAACCAGACTCAGAAAGAATTTGAGCCAAAACCAACATGCCAGCACCACAAAATAAGAGTGATATTTGTACATTCCTAGGCATGGAAGCCTATGCCAGAAGATTTATCCCTGACTGGAGTGCCTTGACTGCTCCCTTATCTGCAATCACAGGCAAGACAACAAAACTTGTCTGGTCACTGTTGAGAGATCAACACTTTCAACAATTAAAAGAACAAATGGTCACCACTATTATCTTACAATATCCCAATTGTGAAGAAGTGTAAAAATTAGAAAATGATGCCTCCCATTTTGCAATAGGGAGTACTCCAAATTTTAGCTGCAGAAAAGGACTTCCTCCCTGTAGCATATGAATTAAGAAAGCTGTCTGATAGTGAGCTAAGATATCCAATACATGACAAAGAACTTGTATCTATTATCTACTGTCTAATGAAGTGGAGATGTTACCTGGAAGGTGAACAGATATTCAAAGTGCATACCAACCACAAGTCATTGGTGTTTTTCAAGACTCAACAACATCTATCTAGAAGACAAGCCGAATGTATGAGCCTTATACCAAGGTACCCCATTATAATCAAATACAAAACCAGGAAAATTAATTATTACTGCAGCGCCCTATTGAGGCTATACTGTAAACATCTCCTATGCACTGATGGAGACCCCAATTGACCCATGTTACTTATGGTAAATCTCCAAGAGAGTTCCCATCTGGTACACCAATGAACATCCAAGAGAAAGTCCTCAAGAACAAACACCTGTTAAAAAAGGTATATGGCACTCTACACCACATACTTCCAAGTGGTGATACTGTATCCTACGTCCCATCAACACAAAATATTGACACCATCCTTTGATACCACAGAGATCTGGGAAACACCTGTAGAAGGAACTTTATTAATACCTCAAGACACGCTGCTGGTGGCCCAACATGCTGGACAATATCAAGGAAGTACTAGAGCAATGCAAAATCTGTGAAAAGTAGGCCCTCTCCAAGGCATCTCCTAAGTCAGTAATACCAGTGTCAGTCACACAACCATTCAAAGTGTGGTCACTAGATATTGTAGGACCAAATCCTGGCAATAACAAAGGCAAAAAGTACATTTTAACAGCTATCAACTATGCAACTAGGTGGCCCATAGCACAATCTACAAAAGAACACAAAGGCAATGACGTAAGATAATTTATTAGCAAAGAAATCATAGCTAAGTTTGGCAAACCTGATCTTCTTATCAGACAGAGGAACTAAACTTAAAGCCATTACATCAATGTCTACCTTGCCAAAAATGAAATAAAACACACCATAGCCAGTTGCTATCACCCTCAAGCAAATAGAAGAGTTGAAAGATTAAATGACTCTCTTGTAAAGGCCTTCAGTAATTTATCTGCCAACAATCCAAAAGCTTGGGTCAACAAGCTGCTAACAGTGCTTATGGTGTGCAGGATACAAGTTAACCGCAATATGGGCAAAAGCTCATATAAACTTGTATATGGAAATAATCCCACCATTGTTAGCACTACCTTAGGACCAGGTTTACCTCTACCTAAGAAAGTACCAGACAATAGCAACCCTGACGTACAGCGCACCAGAAAGGACTAATAGGACAAAGAAAATAAAAGAGTTGAGAGAGAAGCAATCCCACTATAACAAGTCACTTCCAAGTTGGGGACAAGATCTGGGTCATTAACCATGACACACACAAGTTGAACCAGGATTAAAAGGGCCAGGAATTGTCATGGAAGTCAAGCCCAACAATACCTACCTCATCAAAGATATTGGCGCTCAAACAGAACTCAAATGTATGCACCATGACTGACTCTGCCTATGTAAAGCAAGAACAGTACAATGTGATTCCCAACTTCCTGTATCCAATGGAAAACCAGATCAATACCAAGCTTGAATCCCCAATACTCTCAAGAAAATTCCCAAGGTTCCATCTTTTAATACCCCAGGGGGAGATGTTGCAACATCTTTGATTACTCCCTCTTGGGGAATCGATTCCCCAAGTAACTTGCCAAATTATTCCCCAACTAATCACTAAGTTGGTGGTACTGTTATCATTTCACCATCTATTATGGGGATTAAACATTTTGAGTCTTAAGCAGAACACAGCTTGGACAAGCCTTATGACTTAAGAGAAAAAATTACTTGGATAAGCCCTATTACTACCATGACATGCATGGACAGTATGTGGCTTCCCATAATACTATATAATACCCTATATTCATATTAAATAAAGTATCAGTCTCATCTTATTTTTCCTTTTTTCTCCTTTATTATACTTCCCAGAAGTATATACTTGACACTTGTATTTTTTCTAGTTGGAGAAAGCAGTCTTGGTTTATCTACTGGCGGATTGTCCATTTGTGCTCCTTGGTGAGTATGGTGGAAACAAGCAAAGATTTCTCCGCAGCAAGAACTTGGCCAGTATCAATGTACTTGTTGAATCCCTTGCTGGCGCATTTGGGATCCACCCCAAAAAGGGTTGCAACTGTCTTGTAATTACCAGATTAATGTATAAGCCTGAGAAGTATGGTGTGCTTTATGTTCTTAATGAGCTTCTGGGCGGCCTTGATGGGTTTAGTTGAATAAGGATTCTGCTCAGGGACTAGCACACAAGCCATGGACATCTTGTTGTAGAAGGCCACAACCTTCTTGAGCACTAGCTGCCCCTCTGTAGTCCTATAGAACTTGGGCTTGTTGTTGTCTTCCTGGTTACCATTGCTAATGTAGGGCTTGTAGCTAGTGTCAAGCACAGGCTTAACCTTCTTCATGACTGTTAGGACAGCTTCCTGGTGGTAGACAGGGTCAAACACAAACAAAGTAAGCTCAATCTCCTTGTTTATAACTTTCTTGGTGGTGGTAACCTTGGTGGGCTTCTGGGTCAGCTCAGGGACCCAAGAGTTGATGCTCTGAACCCTTGCATGTTATGCTCCTTGAACTGGTTGTGTCAGTGCAACCTCACTATTGAACTCTCCTCTCCTGTCTCCTTCCTGAGTAGGCACTTGCGTTGCACTAACTCAATTTTTTTGACCTGCAGGGGCAACTGCAACTGCGGTGCACAACAGAGGTCTTTTTACTCTATTGCTGTGTTCCTTCCATTTTAAAATTTAATAAATATTAAATAAAACTTAATTAAGTTACACACTGGTTTTTTAATTTTTGTTTTTTATCTGAATATGTATATTTAATTAGAGTTTCCACTCCCAATATCCTGATTATAGATTTTTTATTTCTTAATTAGTTGTTTTGGTTTCATAACACCCATTTTAGAATATCTGAAACAATTCTCACTCTTTTCCCCAGATTTTATGCCTAATTTAAGCACCCAACACAATATTTTTAAAATTCATGTTTCACATCTTGTGTCTTATTTTAGATAACTTGGTATCATTCTTTATTACAAACCATTGCACACAACAATCAAGTGGTATTGTTTACATTTTGAGTTGAGTTGGTATTGTGTTTTGTTTTTGGTTTGAGTTTTTAACTAACCACAATTGATTGTATTTTTTAACCAATTTATATAGTAAACATGTGTACACCAAAGGTCAACCCACACCACTTTTTTTGTGAATCATGTATTTTGGTTTGTATTTTGCATAGGTTTGTTTAGCGCATGAGCAATTTGTTACTGTGTTGACCCATTTTGTCCATTAATGCCAAAAATCCCTGTTAAAAGAGTGTATATTTTACACACTGGTTGCAATTTGCTTAAATATGAAATCATTTTGTTTGAAGCTGATGTATTTTTGGTTGTTTTAATAGATTTTAAAGCCAGTGTATGGTAAATGTTCACCACAAAATGGTAGATGAACAGATGGTTCATTGACATTCCAATAAGTGGGTCAAGGATCACTCATGTCATCATTTGGAATGTAAATTAGTCCTTGACTTAATTTGGAGTGAACCCCTTTTGAAGTTAGAAAGGGAACTGAAGGATTTTGCACAAAAAATACAATCCCATCAAAGGAAAAATTGTTAATGCATGAATATTAGGATTCACAACAAGTGATTTCAGTATCAATCACTCAACCCTTCAAGGTATGGGCATTGGATATTGTAAGACCAATTTCTGGAGACAACAAAGGAAAAAAGTACATCATCAAAGCCATCAACTATGCAACTAGGTGAGATTTGGCACAAGCCACAAATGAACTAAAAGGAAATGATGTGAGAAAATTAATGGAAAAGAAATTATAACCAAGTTAGGAAAATCTGAACTGTCATGCCCCAAAGGTCAGGCTCTTTGATTTTTTTCTATTTTTTATTTTTGCTTTATCTTAATCTTTCTTTATTTTAATAATGAAATTTTAAAAATCAAAAGTTAATGACTAAGTAGTCTAATTAAATAACCTTGTTTTTGTTAATTCACATTCAAATTGTTGTTGTTGTTGTCCTTTACATAGCCATTTAAGTAGTCTATATTTTATACTTTAAATATGAAGATTCTTAAATTTGAATTATCTTTTTGCAACTCCTGTAATGTAGTTGCTTGCTCTTCCCCAGCTTATGTTGCTGATCTTCAGCTGCTTCTTTGCTTCAGTTTCCCTTCTCCTCCGGGTTCTTTCTACAGTTTTTCTCCAGTTGCTCCTTTTCTTGACAGGTTCTCCTTTACCTATCATTACAAACTTAAAACAACACACCTATATAATAAAGAGCTTGTGAAGAGTAGGCTTTAAGCTGAAATTCTAAGAGATTTCTTCCCTTCAATCTTTTTTGTCAATTTTTAAAAATTTAGCTTTCTAATTTTAAGAATTTAATTTCTCAAGTAATTAGTTCTAAGTTTTTTCCTTTTCTTTCTTCCTAGTTAAAAAAGGAAAGTTGTAAAACAACAAGCCTTAGGCTTGTTGTATCCATTATTTTCCATTAATGAATCTTTTGATAGTTCCATATATCAGTTTGCTGATGGAGAGTATCCCAATATCTCTTTATCTACTAATACTTTGTTTTGTCTCCTTTGTTTAGGATTCTTAAACTCTATCACTCCTTTTTTACCCAGTACAAGATTTTAGCAGGATTCTGTAAAATTAAATCACAGACTGTACCTACCTTTTTATACCTTCTGAATCTTAACCCTAATGCTTTACACACTTTAATTTTTAACCTTGAATTATTATGGGCAAGACCTTACATTATTTTGGCTTCTTCTAGGAATGACCCAGATAATACTTTTTCCATTTCTCTATCATCTTATTAACCTTGTTCCTCTCCTTTATTATTGTAAAATTGCTATCTCTAGTTGTATTTTTACTTGGTTGGTTATATGATAAAGTTTTTTAATAAAGAGGGATATATTCCTACTTTCTACACCAACCAAACAGTAGTTCTTAACACCTTAGCTCATAGTTCTCCATCCCCTAGTAATTTTAACACTTTAGCTTATGCACATGCTCACTTTACTGCTTACAGATCTGAGTTCTCTACTGACTCCCAGAAGGTCCTTTACCTTGTGGAGAAACTTACTGGTCACTAAAGAGATTGGTTTAGCTCTCACTAAATATGCAACCCAGGTATCCTCCAGAACTATGATCTCTTTGTCAGTACCTTTCTATCCTTCTCCAGAGAAGACAAAGAGTTTTCTACTCCCTCCACTTCCCAATTTTCTTGCAAATGCAAGGATCACTTCCACTTGGCAAACACAACATAAAATTCTGCTCCCTTCAGTCAAGACTACAAGCCTCTGACACTGAAGCTTGCAGATTCTAAAAGATAGTTCTCAATAAGTTACTCCAAGAATTTTGGTCAACCACAACCTTACTGATGAATTAGAGCCTCTTATCAGAGAGGTGGTTAAGTGGAACCAAAGATACCTTTCATCAAAAACACATCTGTGGTATTCAAGGGTCTAAGGGTAGGTTGGGTGTAGGTGAGCAGCAACCAATAACACAGCAGGACTAAGATCTTCTTACTCAACAGAACCTCTATTTGTGGGCTCTGCAAGTAATTTAAGAATTGAAAGTTGTTGGTTATGTTTGTATGGTAAATAATTCTGTTTATTGGGGATCTCTTGGGGGTCTATTTATACTTGGAAGGAGGAGAGGGGATAGAAAGGGTGAGTCATCCTCACTAGGGTCTAGACTGTCAGGCACTGGGCTTATTCTTGGAGAGCTGAAACATTTTGGAGAATATTCAGAGGGAAATGGGTTATATTGGGCAAGAAATTAATATTTAGACATGTGACCTGGAGTCAGGTGGTTGCAGCATATAGTACGGCCGTCTCTGGGGAAATGAGTGTAGAATAGGGGTTCAGACTACCCTCTTTAAAGTTCACACTTTGGCAAAAAGAGGGGCAGAAGGCTGATATATCAATTTACATAATGGGCACAAGCAATGGGTCAATCACCAATGCATCTGCAGCTAGCCGCAGATGTGTCAATGGGTCATCAATTGCCAATAGTAAAACCTCTTCTGATGGGTTGCCAATCAATGCATCTGTGGCTAGCTGCAGATACCCAATTGTTCATTTATTGCCTATAGCAAAACAGCTCCAATGGGTCACTCTCTGACGCATCTGCGGCTAGCCGCAGGTGCGTCAATTAGTCTCTAATTGATGATGCCCTTATGTGATTTGGAGGGTTACTCTTCAATTTAAATTACAAAAAAGGGCAGCAGTTTCCTTATACTTTTCCAAATAAGAAGTCAGTACAAATATGGCAATACTAGGGAGTGGCACCCTGCACCACATACCCCCAGATCAGGATGGGTCTCCATCCAAAAAAGGAAATTTGGGGACCTCATAAGGACAAGTGGATGTTCACCTGAAACCAATTTAAAATAGCCAATCAATTGTCAAGTGGCCTAATAATAATTGGGGAATAGACTTAGAGGGGTGAGTCATGATGAATCACCCAATGATCATCAAGCCAAATTAATTTGATAAAATCAGGTATAAATAGAGGCGCCCTGAATGATTTCCCTTAGTTAAAAAATGACATTATCTTCTGCTGCCTGCTGCGTCCGCAAATTGTCTGCCTCTCTGCAAGCCATGCTAACTGCTCTTCATCAAGCCAAGCTTGAGGCCCTTGAACAGGGGGTGGGCTCCTCAGTGGAAAAATAAGAGCATCTATTGGAGGACCTCCCAGAGGAGGACCGCAAAATTGTACGGGCCCCGGTTTCTTCTGTAGCCTTTGCTATTGTGCCTAGTTGGGTGCATGCTACCAAGGGGCGCTGGTACCTCCAATTAGACAAAGAGGATGAAGGGTTCAAGGCTTCCCAGTCCAAAACGCCCAAGCCTTCAGGTGCTCCAGGCCCTGATTCTCAAGAATGATCAAGTTTGAAGCCCAATCCTAAAGATTGCATTCCCCCAAGTTGCCCTGCTTCCCTGGCTACCCAGCGCCAGCGTCTTTGTGACCTGGCCCGCAGAGCGGAGGTGGCCTTGCCAACCAGCAGCAAACAGGCCTTACGGGAGGTGATGGCCCAGGCTGCTTGTGACACAGCTGCTGTTCAAGAGGCTTCTGAAGCTCTCATTGACAAGCAATAGTGCACAGCACAGGAGGCAGAAGATCATTTAGGTGCATACAAACCCACAGAAGACACCTTGGCTCCTTGCGGGGCCATAGAGAAGACCTTTGCCAACATGGGGCTGAACAATGTGGTCATAACACACCATGCACCTGATTGCTCCAAGTGATTCCTTGGTCCTTACAGCCAGATGGTCATTGATGCAGTCTGGCTTGATGAACAGTCTGAAAACAGCTATTGGGAGGTTGGGGCCGCCCTTCAGGCCAAGCCAATGGCCCACATTCTAGAACTGGTCCAAAAACAAGGATTTAGTACAGTTTAGGAATTCTTCAGTGAACGCCTATGCATGTGTGCCTCCCGTGGGGTGCCTTCCTTCTTCTTCAAATCTCATTTATATTGCACAGCTTGGGCTGGGGTGTCAAGTAGCCAGGCCCGTTACCGCATGGGTAGGTCACTTAGTTGAGAACGCCATGGCCATAGACACCAGGCATGCCATGTTGTTTACCCTGACCAAATTCTTCTGGCTGATCACAACTTGTCCTTGCAAAATGGTGGATGTCACTTTTGCTTGGGATGCCCTTATCTTGGTGGTGGAGACTTGGGGGGTGGAGCAGGACGTCCACCCTGTCCTCTCTTATCATGGGTTTTATGGGGCGTCCCAGAGCCGCTGTTACCGCCTGTTTGCCAACCAGGTCAGGGAGTTGGACCCTAACTTGTATCACCAGCGGGTGCAAGCTCTCATCACTTTAGGTCTGTCCTTCAACCTTTCAAATTGTGCTAACCTTTCCCGCAAGAAGGTGGCCACTGCCATTGATAGCATGCAATCCCAGCTTTCTACAGGTTGTCTTTCTAAGGGGTTCAAATCATATGAATACATGATTAAAGATGCGCTCATCTTGGCTGCTATCTACACCAGCCACCATCCTCCTGAAAAATGTTGTATGTACAACTGGATGCTTCAGGCTCCCATCAGCAACCGCGTAGCTGCCTATGACAACAATTGCACTTTTCTTTTTGTGGCCGCCAAGGTCACCAATCATTACATGGGGTTTATGACCCCTCATCAGTTTCAGGAATAAATCCTTACTCTTCTACCATATTTATTTTTTATATTTATTTATTAATCATTTTTTTCTTTTTTCTGGCATGAATCCTTTTTTTATTTATGCAAGATATACCAACAATTGGTCTCTTCAGCCTGATCCTATGAAGGGGTAATAGGATACCTTGCTTCATCAATTTTCTATATTCCTACGTAATGTGTCCTCTGCTGCCTTTTATAAAAGAGATAATAGAGAGGCTTAAAGAGGTTTTGTAAAGCTGCATGGCCTTACTGAAGGTTGCCCATGTAGGCAGAAGTTAGCAAGGGGCAAGGAGACTCCTTGTCAACTACAGGGGCTGCTTTCATGAACTTGGCATGTACTCTCTGATAAGTTTGACCAGAGGCAATATGTCAAACTGTATATGCATCAAAGCTACTTTTCTCAATTACCACAAATGGACCTGAAAATATTGGGATGAGCTTGTGGGGACGCCCAGAAGTCCAAGCCCTGGAGACAAGTATGTGTTGGCCAATCTCAAAAGAAGCTAGCTTGGGACAATAATTTATGTTGCAAGCAAATGTGGCACTTCAATTTGTCCCCATAGTGTTATATGCTTTGTGATGCAGAGTTATCAACCCTTTGGTGAGGGCTCTGAGGTGGTCATCAGGGGATCTATCTGGATCCAATTGATAAGTTGCTAGGAGCCTGGGTAGGGAGGGTTGCCGTCCATAAACCATCTGGAAGGGGGAGCAACCAGTAGCTGTATGATTGTTTACCTGGTACGCCATAAGTGCCAAGGGGACTAAAGTATCCCAAGACAATCCTGAAACTAGAATGAGCTTTTTGATGATAGTCTTGAGGGTGCTGTTAACTTGCTCAACAGAGCCGTTTGTTTCTGGATGATAAGGAGTAGACTTTGTGTTCTTGATTCCCATGACCTCATTTAATTCAGCCAGAAGCTTGCTGGTGAAGTTGGTTCTATTATCCGTCAAGATGGTGTGTGGACAGCCATGATTAGCCATGATATGTAATAGAGAAAATTGGGTGGTGTGCTTGGCTGTAGGGGCAGGAATAGCCTTGGCTTTGAACCATTTGCTGAAATGGTCAATGGCTACAATAAGATATCTCTTCCCACAACTAGTCTTATTCGGGCCTACTGGTTCTACCACATCAATGCTGTGTGAAACGTATGGGTAGGGGGATGCAGTCTATAGCTAGTGGCCTTGGGTAGAGGACAGTACTTGGAGCAAGTCATGGAACTTCAACAAAATTCTAATATGTCAGTGTACATACCTTCCCAATAACAATGCAATGCAAGTGTTGCCATCATGTGTTTTTTGCCTGCATGCCCAGTGGCTAGGTTATGGAATTGTTGTAGTATGGCTTTCTGCCAAGAGGGGCAAATTTATGGCAGTTGATGTCCCTTGACTTCCTTATATAAACAGCCGTCTCTAATTGTGGTGTTATGAGCAAGTTTGACTAGGGTTTTCTGGGCCTCAGGGGGATACTATCCCATTTGGAGTGAAAAGGAATGAGATTAAATAGGGCGTCTCCTTCAGGGGCAAGAGCTGCTACTAGTGGAAGTCTAGATAATCCATCAGTGTTGGCGTGCTTGGCTCCAGGACGGTGTACAAGTTTGTAGTTGTATGCCTGCAATCTTACTGCCCAGCAAGCCTGTCTCCCCTCAGGGTCCTTTAGGTTAGCTAGCCACTTCAGGGAGGAGTGATCAGTCACAACTTTGAAGTGGGATCCATAAAGGTAGGGGCTGCACTTTTCAATATAATATAATACTGCTAGGCACTCTTGTTCAGTTACTGAGTAGTTTTGTTCATGAACATTCAGGGTCCTAAAGAAATATTCAATAGGGTGATTGTGGCCTTCATCATCCAGTTGCGCAAGGACCACTCCTACTGATACTAAACTGGCATCTGTGTACAAAATAAACTCTTTAGAGAAGTCAGGATACGCCAGAACCATGGACTCTGCTAAGCCTTGCTTGAGCGCCTCAAACCCAATTTGGCAATTGTGATCCCATACAAATTCTACATCCTTTTTTAGAAGGCAAATGAGGGGTTGTGACAGATCGGCAAATGCTTATATAAAGCGGCAATAGTAGCCAACCATACCAAGGAAGCATTTTAGGTCCTTGACAGTGTTGGGGGCAGCAAGTTTAGAGATAGCTGTTACCTTGGCTGGGATAGGAGCAATGCCTTTCTTATTGATGACATGACCTAGGAACTCAAGGTTTCCCTTAAAGAATTAACACTTCTTTGGCTTGAGTTTCATCCCTATCTTGTCTAGCCTGATGAAGACCTGCTCTAAGTCTCTAAGATGGCCCTCAAAGCTTTTCAAGTACACGTCAATGTTGTCTAACTATACAAGGACACAGATGAACTTTAGGTTGCAGAAGGTGATGTCCATTAGCCTTTGGAAAGTGACCAGGGCGTTGGCTAGTCCTTGTGGAATCCGAGTTGGTTGGTACAGACCATCCACAGTCATTATGGCACATTTCTCCTAGTCTTCAACTTACATAGGTATCTGCCAGTAGCCTGCTACAAGATCCATGGCTGAGAATAACTACACGCCTCTCAGATTGTCCAGGGTGTCATTGATCCAAGGTAGGGGATACCTATCTTTTTTGGTGATGGAGTTCAACTTCCTGTAGTTGATTATCACTCAATTGGTTCCATCTTTCTTTTTTACCAGGTGCAAAGGGCTTGCCCAGGGACTATTAAATAGTACTAAGAGACCTCCTTATAATAGCTTATTAACTTCCTGTTGGATTATTTGATTAGCCACAGGGGATTGACAGTACGTGGTTTGGAATAGGGGCTGTGCTTCCCCTGTGTTGAATTTATAGAAGCAGTTATTAGCACAGCCCAGCTTGGCATTGGAGTTATCAAAAAGACGCTCATACTTCTTGATGAGCTCCAGGAACTGCTCCTTTTGTTGTAGGCCTATGTCCCCAATTTGTTCATCTTGTAGGATGGGTGCTATTAGGTTGTGACAAGGGTTTGGTAATCCTAGTTTATACAGCAATCCAATGGAATAGGCAGAGGAAATAGATTTATTTGAGGCAATTTTTAGCAAGACTACCTCAGAGTTGCAACCAATTTCTAGAGTAGAGGAGTGAGGGTTGTCCACCAGGATAGTGAGCTCATTGTTAGTCTCCCCTGGGATGAGATGAGTTGCAACTGTGGGCAGCCCAGGACACGGAAAACCTAGTGCTGATATTTCCCCATGCAACCCCTTAGGTATGCGTAGCTTTTATACCTGTTCCTATGATGGCTTGGGATTTAGGAGGAATAATTACACTGTCTTTTGAACAAATCAGGATAGGGTTGTTGTAGCAAACTGTGGTTGGTAGCTTGCTTATTTGATTTAGGGTGGCTTCATATGGGATCCCTATCATCCTAGAAGGGCAGGGAAGCAGGATGCATCCTCTAGGGTTCATGCCTTTGGGAAGGACTCTAGGCCGGTCATCTGGTGTCAGGAGGTGGAATTCTTGGCCTAGGAGGTGAAACATACCAGTCTTGTGATTTATGATGGTCCCAAACTGGTCCATAAAGGAGGAACCAATCAATGCATTGTAGTTTTTTGCTTCCAGGACTATGGCTGTGCAGGTGACCACAGTATCCCTGAACTTCAAAGGAACTGATGAGTATGCACCTTTGAATCTAGCAGGATTGTTGCCTGCTTTATCAAAGGTTCTACTGTACTCAACATCTGGCACAAAACAAAGTCTACAGGTGAATTGGGAGGATAGGATTAAGGTCAGAGCGCCATTCTCCAGGAAAGAACAAATTGGGATGCCAAATACCTCAGTTTGTACCCATGTGCTTGAATCAACCAAGAGGCCATTTCCGCCCTCTACCCAGCAGACAAGGGGGTCCTTTCTTTAGCTCTTCAATGGATTTCTGTAGGGTGGGAAGAATGTGGACAATATCACACAATGGAGTAGTGATCACAGTTTTTGAAAGAGCTTTGGTTACTTTGCTGATAGTGGTGTGGATTTCTGGAAATTCTGAGCCTGGAGGATGTAAGGCAGGGCAGGATTGACCTTCAAAGGGTTTATTTTGTGAGGGGGTACTTCCTTTTGAGTAGAGGCTTTTGTGCGTGTGTGATTGGACACAGCCATTATTAAAGAGTCAGGGCTATGGAGATTGGGAGGGACATTTTTACTAGGCAAAGACACACTAGTCCTGTGTGCTCTGCTTAGTAGTTTTTTGGCCCTTCCAAGGCACTATCCTCTTGCAATGTGTTGGGCAAGGCATGTGCACTGGGTTTTATGTCAGTGGGTTCTTATTTTATGTCTAGTTGGCGGTGTGGGAAGTTCCTTGTGAAGTGTCCTTTCTGTCCACACTTAAAGCATTCTTGTTCTTCCATTGGTTGTCTTTCCGCATAAAGAACTCCGTCATCATCCTCTTCATATTCCTCCACCACATTCATTACCTGGCAGGAAGGATACACAGGGCGTAGAGCCTGGCATATAGTATGCTGTTGGAGGGAGGCGGCTATGCAAAGCACTGCTTGAGTTGAAGTAGGTGTCAACAGCTGTGGGTGGAAGACAGACAAGTGTGGGAAGGGGCCAATTGCATGGAGAAGGGCTGTCACTGCTTCTTGGGGAGTCAGGAAGTTGATAGACATTAAGGTCTGTGTCCCAACCCTGAATCTTCTATCAAATTCTGGAAGTGACTCATCTTTTTTCAGAGAGATAGTTGAAAAGTTGGCTTTTTGTCCTCTAGATGCTTGGGGGACCCATAGGTATCTTCAAGGATATTTTTAATTTCCTTTTAAGACCCCTCCCCTCCACTAAGAGAGGCAACCACGGTGGAGAAGGCAGTTTTATCCAGGCTATTTAACAGTTTAGAACGGGTTACTGGCTCTGGACTATCCCTGGTCATGAGCTTGAACCCTTTGAGGAAGAAGTGAATGTTGATGGGTCCTCCTGGTTTAAACTTGGTATTTAGCTTGAGGCTGGGGCCAGAGCTTGCACAAGAGTCCTATGAAGGTAGGCCAGGGTCAGAAGGAAATGGTCCTGGGGGCCCGTAGGGTAGTCCTGGAGGTCCAGGCAGCAGCCCTGGTGGTCCTGAGAATTGGCCCGGTGGGCCAGGAGGCCCTCCAGAGAAAGCTCTAGGATAATCACAAGGAGGGAGTAAAGGACCAGGAGGGGTGTAGGCCCCCTGGGGGTAATTTGGCTGAAAGAAAGACCCATCTTGCAGGTATGACTGGGGATTGGGGCCTGGGTACCCAGAAGGAGGTAGCCACCACGGATATTGCTGAGGGTATGTGTGTGCAGGATTGGGGGCGTCTCCCAGCGTTCAGGTGCAGGCTCTACCCTCGGGTCATTAGCTTGGGCCTGTAGTGGCATATTAGGGAGATGCTTACCGGGCGTTTGATTGGCAGCAGTTGGCACTGAGATGGGATCTGGGGTCAAGATGCCCGGGATAGGTGGGAAGGAGGTTGACATTGGGGCAGGGACTCCTTGTGTGGCCTGGGGGAAACTTTGATATATTTCTCTAGCCAGGTGAGTACTGGAAAAGGCTGTTGTGGTTTCTACTGACTCAAGAACAGAACACATTACTTTTTCTTATGCAGAGGCATGGGCCTCCTGCTTCTGAGTTAGGACAGTCAACTCCTGTTGGGCGTGCTTGAGTTGGATTGTCAGTTGCTGGATGAGACCCAGGTGTTTGTTCTGATTGGCCTCAGTTTGTGACTTGAATGCAACCTGGTCTGACTGGAGCTCTTCCAATTTAGAATAGGTTGTGTTGCCGTCAGTCCCTACAACTTCCAAGTCTTCCCAAGCTGCGTAAGATCATGATTGAGTAGTTCAAGGTCATTCTTTAGGGCCTCTAGGTTGTCCTGGGCCTGGTTGACTCTGGATGCCGTATTTTCCAGCCCATTGGTCACAGGCCTCTTGGATATCTGTTAGCTGGGCCTGAATGTCACTGATATCCATGCCATGCTAGGTTGAGTGGCCTTTAAGGTTGGCCACATCCTCTATCAAGGGTTGAATTGCCCACTGTTAAAGGGAGGAGTGGTCTTCAGTTATCTGTTAAGTGATAGTTACTGTGTCTGAGTGTAGGGCTCCAAGAACCTCATGCTTATGTTGTATCTGATAGAGTTGGTCTTGAAGAGGGTTTACTGCTGCCTCAGTGTAATCCCTTAGTTGGTTCAGGGCCATGATGGTTTTCTCACTGCTAATGTATTATTGCTCCAACCAATTTACCAGCGCAGTTACCATGGGTTGGTTGAATTGAATCAAATAGGCCTTGATCCTCCTGGTGTTGTATATGGCCGTGGAAATAAGAACATCCCCATTTCACTCAGGAACTGGCGGGCATGCTCTATATCTGATATGGTGGGGTTGTCACAGGGACTAGAATGGGCCACTTGATGCATTGGAAGTGAAGGGGTACTGGGGATGAATTGGTAGGATGGAGGGGCAGTGGGGACAGGTAGAGGCTCTATGCGCAAGACAAAGGGGCACAAGAGTTAGGTTGCTCAAGGGTCCAACATCTTTGGGGAGGGGGTGCGGGGTTTCCAGACAGAGCCCTAGGGTGGTGATGATCTCCACTTAATGTAGATGACTGTGATGAGGTCCAAGGAAGGTTGGCAGGAGGTTCTTCATCTACCTCAAAGAAGTCCTCTACAGGGTCTTTTTCTGAGGTGGGAGAGGGGCTTTGCAGGCAGACTGAAGCTGAGCGCCGTCTTGGGGGCTCAACAGCTTAGGGGACAGTAGGGTCAGAGGCTAACAGGCAAGTTCTGGTCTGGGCACATACAGAAAGGTCAGAGGTTAGAGCAGTGGTTTCCTCAACCTCTATAGGTAGTTGGGGAGCTTCTGAATTAGGGACAACTTGACTTTTGTGGTGGGGGGCTTTGGTAGGGGTTGGGACTTGATCAGCATTACGGGGCCAACCACAGCCTCTGTGTGCAGGTGTTGGGCAGGCAGGGTGCAGGTGACTGGTGTTGCGGCAAGTGTAGTTTGCGGTGGAGCGGTGTGGGCGGTCCATGGTTTCAGGGTCACAGGTTTGGTCCCTGGATTAGAGGTCTCTAGCAGCGGTGCAAAGGGCAGTGAAGATACCCCTGTAGTGAGGACCAAAAAATGTGGTGCTCAAGGGTCTAAGGGTAAGTTAGGTGTAGCTGAGCAGCAACTGAGAACACAACAGGACTAGTATCTTCTTACTCAACAGAACCTCTATTTGTGGGCTCTGCAAGTAATCTAAGAATTGAAAGTTGTTAGTTATGTTTGTATGATAAATAATTCTGTTTATTGGGGATCTCTTGGGGGTCTATTTATACTTGGAAGGAGGGGAGGGGATAGAAAGGGTGAGTCATCCTCACTAGGGTCTAGACTGTCAGGCACTGGGCTTATTCTTGGAGAGCTGAAACATTTTGGAGAATATTCAGAGGGAAATGGGTTATATTGGGCAAGAAATTAATATTTAGACATGTGACCTGGAGTCAGGTGGTTGCAGCATATAGTACGGCCGTCTCTGGGGAAATGAGTGTAGAATAGGGGTTCAGACTACCCTCTTTAAAGTTCACACTTTGGCAAAAATAGGGGTGGAAGATCAATATACCAATTTACATAATGGGCACAAGGAATGGGTTGTCAATTGCCAATAGTAAAACCTCTTCCGATGGGTTGCCAATCAATGCATCTGTGGCTAGCCGCAGATACCCAATTGGTCATTTATTGCCTATAGCAAAACCACTCAAATGGTTCACTCTCCAACACATCTGCAGCTAGCTGCAGGTGCGTCAATTAGTCTCTAATTGATGATGCCCTTATGTGATTTGGAGGGTTATTCTCCGATGTAAATTAAAAAAGGGCAGCAGTTCCCCTTATACTTTTTCAAATAAGAAGTCAGTCCAATATATTACAAAAATAGGGAGTGGCATCCTGTACCATAACATCCTTCTTCTAACCTATCCCCCTTCAGCCAGGTTGTTTGTACCAGGCAAAGTACCTTTTCCTTCAACCCCTCCACCTGATACCAAGCCAGAGGCTGGAGGAGGCTTTTGCCTCACTGCTGACAAAGTCCTCATAAGAAGAAATAATAACCTCTGCTCCTACTGTGGATCAAAGGACCACCTTCTACCAGCCTTCCCTCTCTCCAAGCGGCCCCCTGTTGTCAACAAGACCTCCACTATCACCCTGCTTTCCCTTAGCAACACTTAAAAGTCACCTACTGTCTTAGTAACTGTGATAGATCCAGGAAACTCATGCTTGCTTCTTCATCATCCCCTTTTGACTCTTTTACGGTTTGGGAGGGAATCCTTTATGTAAGCTTCAATGAGCTTGGATTCCAGGCAAGCAATCTTGGTGTTAAACTTGTTGTCATCTGTTGATCACTTCCACGTTATTCACTTCCCATAGTCTTAGCTTCAGACCATCTCTTTTATTTTATGGTAGTCTTCTTTCAGTTAAAAGCCAAAAACATAAATCATAAAATAATTGAGGGGAAAGCAACCACTGTCACACATAAGTATCATATTTTTATTAATTATTATCATGTTTCCATTGTATACCAATTGGGGTATATTTGGCTGAAAACCCCTACAGTTCTGGAGCCACACCTGGATTCTTATTGTGTGATCTATGACATAACAGCATCATCCAATCCAGATCTTTATCAGAAAGATTTCCACACTTTTAACCTATAAGAATGTGCCATAATACATTCCAGAATTTCCTGATTCCTTCTGTGGAAATGTTTTTGTTTTGGCTTGAAGAATTACGTACTTCCAGCGCCAAAACCCTGTGGAATATGCATATTCCTGATCCAAGCTATCCTTGTTCCAACTGGGAACCAGCTGATCAATTCTAAAAGGATAGACACAATTGTCTACATTTAGCTGTTTTTCACATTAACTGGTTTTTTGCATTAAAAACCAATTTAAACACCTCAAAACTCAAACCAGGCGCCACTGTGGCGCCCAGTAACTTTCCCAGGCAATGCCCCAGCGCCTGAAACATTTACTGGGCAGCACCCTGCTCTTAACAAATTAATTAGGCGGCAAAGCAGCGCTTCTAACCTAATAAATTTTCCAAAAAGGCGTTTTTAAACCACAACTAGGGGGTTTATTTCTGGTTAACCTTAACAAATCTTCTTGATACAGTCAAGGCAATTAAAATATAATTAAATCTGTAGTAATTATATTCACACCATATATTAATTAACCTTCCCAGTTAATTAATTTTTTTTGAAGACAATAAGTCTTTACTTGACACAGTCAAGTCTGTTTTGACCCTATGATTAAGTCACCATTAATCATATTAAAGGGTATATATTAATTAACCTTCCCAGCTAATCAATTGTTTTGAGACATCTATTCTCATAATCTGAACTGTTCAGATTATTCATTAGGGCCCCCAAGTAGTACAGCATAATTGATTCCTGGGTATCTATTAACCTCCATGGTTAATCAATTGGTTTAGACACCTAGTCCCATAATCTAAATTGTTCAGATTATCTATTTTGGCCCTCAATTAGTACAGCCTAATTAATTCCTGGGTATCAATTACTACGCTGGAAAATATTTCCAAGGAAAACATATTTTTATGATTTTCAAACTATAAAATTCATCACAATTCAACTTCTTTGTAAAACCACAGCCCAACATGACTGTAGTACAGTCACGGTAACTATTCATGGGCCTTTGGAAAAATCAAGGTCCTTGCTCTTCTCAATAATAGCGCTGTTCCCTTTTTCATTGAAGTGAAACTTGCTAAATTAATTGGACTCCCTGCTTTTGGATCCATTGATGTACAAAAATGGGAAATAGCACCCTCACTGGTGCCACACCTATTCTCCAACCCGTCACCATTGACTTGGAGGACACCCTTTTTCATGTCAAGTGTAACTCCTCTCCCAACTTATCCTTCCCTTTCATCCTTGAGTTCCCTTGGCTGAGAGAGTCATTGCTTAATTTTGATCACCCAAACAACAAAATTTCATTTACTTGCAATGACATTGTCAAATCACTATCTCTTGTATCTGGGACTCTTTGCCCAATTCTCTCCAAACTCAACCTGACTACCATATCTAGTACTATCCTGGTTTCTCTATATGCTAAAGACAAGGATGTATTAGCTTATTGTTACTTTGACTTCAAGGATTGCTTTAGTGAAGAAGAATGTAGCTTGCTACCTCCTCATAGGCCCTATATTATCGAGATAAACCTTAAGCCTGACACTGCTCCTCTCTGGGGAAGACTTATTCCCCTCTCTGACTCAGATAATACCCTGCCAAAGAACTACATCAATGAGGAACTCTCTAAAGGTGTTATATCACAATACACGTCTCCATGCTCTTCCCAATCTTCTTTACCAGTAAACCAGATGGCTCTAAGCGCCCTTGTGTCAACTATAGAGTACTCAAAGAGATTACAATCAAGGATATATGTCCTATTTCTTCTGCTGAGACTTTGACCAATTGCCTTTCTGGCAGCTCCATATACACTAAAATTGACCTACAAAGCGCTTTTGACCAGGACAGAGTCTTTCCTGGCCACAAATGGAAGACCATGTTTTGTACCCTATTTAGGTTGTTTCTGTACAATGTTATGTCCTTTGGATTATGTAACACTCTGCCAACCTCTGCAGGCCTTAATGAATGAGGCTATTCTTCCCTTCCTTAATGAGTTTGTTGTTGTTTACCTTGACAATATTCTCATATACTCCTCCTTCCTCACCAATCATGTTGCCCATGTGAACCAGGTCCTCCAGAAATTTTGAGAATACAAACTATTTTCAAATTCATCAAAGTGCTCTTTCTTCTGCACCAAGGATGATTTCCTTGGATACATTGTCACTCAAAACAAGTTTGCTGTCTTCCCAAGCAAGGTGAATGCTATCCAGAACTGGCCTGTTCCTGAGACTTGTCACAAATTTGTGTTTTCCTTGGATTGGCAAACTATTACTGTAAGTTTTTGGAAATTCTTTCTTTCATGGTTTTGCCTCTCACAACCCTTACTTCTCCTTCCATCCCTTTTATCTGAACACCTGAGGCCCAGCTTGCTTTTGATGCTACTAAGGCTGTCTTTGTCTCCGTTCCTGTTCTCCTGAAGCTTGATCCTTCCAAACCCTTCTTGGTCAATACTGATGCCAGTAACTATGCTGTTGATGATGCTCTCCTTCAGCTTAGGGGGATGGGATGCAACACCCTGTTGCATATTTCTCAAAAAAACATCTTCCAGCTGAACAAAACTACCCTGTACACAACAAGGAACTTCTTGCCATCATTAAAACACTCAAGCATTGGCGTTGCTACTGTGAGGGACTCAATGAGCCATTCCTCATTTACACCAACCACAAGAACTTACTTTACTTCACGGAGCCATGCTGTATCTGCTAGAGACACACTATATGGGTATTAGAGCTATCAAATTTCTGTTTCAAACTCATTACAAGAAGGGTATACTTAATACCCTCCCCAATGCACTTAGTTTCTATCTGCTACTGTCTAATGTAGACAAAGACAACAAACTCCTTTACACCAAGATTGTTCTTCCCCCAATAGTTTTCTCAAACTCAACGTTATCAGTACTACAACTCCTGACATACTGAAGCAAATCCACAAATCCCAGCTTTCTAACAAAGTCTTGTCCTAGATTATCTCCGCTCTCACAAACAATGAGACAGTTGCAAACCCTTCCTTATCTCTATTAGATGGTTTTTTATACTTGAACAACCTTTTGGTAGTCTCTTCCCCAGACCTTCAACAGCTGCTAACCATCATGTTCCATGACTCTCTTGCTGCAGGCTACTCTGGCTATAAAAATTCCCTTGCTAAACTCTGCAATCACTTCTGGTGACCATAGATGTCAACCTGTGAAGACCCAGCAATTGGTGAAGTATTTTAGCAAGATAAGGTCCTAAGTCAGCCACTTGGAACCCATTGAGCACAGTCACAATGTGATAGACTGTCCTCATTCATCAAAAGAACTATGTGTTAACATTATAAAAATCAAAGTTACTGGAAAAATATGTGAGTACATAGTATATGAGGGTGTATACAGCTACAGACTGAGTGGAGTGGGGAAAAACCAGTGTGGGCCAGGAATACTGATTGGAGGAGTTAAGCTATTCCAGCTCCTTGTAAAAGTACTTGCCATTTGAAATATTAAATAGCCCATGCAGTTGATAGTGTTGATGGCCCCAATCCTGAGGCAGGCTGTAAGGACAGCTGAGAAGATAAGGTGGTTTATCCTCTAGTCCTGGAGAAGGGTAGACAAAGCTTAGTGTCTTTAACTTTCTAGAGGGTAAAAGTTTTAGTCAATTTATGTGATAACAATTGAGGGGTAATTTGTTCAATGATAGCACAAACTATCATCAAGTGATTGAGCTTTATTATATACTATCAGCCTTGGAGGGCATGAATAGTGAAAAACATTGAACAGGGAACCCCAAAACTTGATGCTGTCTGGAATTCCCTTTTTAGAGTGGGATTGGAGGGGATTTGCAAGCAATGATCTGTTAACCTCTGACTTGCATTGGTTTGGTGTGTCTTCAAGCACTTCCATGCATCCAAATTCCACTTCTGCAATTACTGCATTGGTGACTTTGCAGGGAAGCTTGTCAGCCCCATCCAAATTTGATAGATTCCAAATTTGAGCAGCACTTCCCCCTATATTTGGTTTTGGGAAAATTAATTTTTTTGGTTTCCAAATTTGGCAGTTTCCCCATCTGGAAGGAGTGAATGGTCCCGCTATGAGGGGTGTACTGCCTCCTACCAGCTGGGTAGCAGGAGCAGGCGGGTGGTGGCTGGCTGGCTGGGTGTGCGGTCTGTGGACAGCTGGCAGCTGGGTGTGCGGCCTGTGGGCGGTGTATAAAAGCCAAATTTTTGAATTTCCAAAAATTTAATTTCTTCATTAAAAACTTGTTGTTTTGTGGCAGTTTCCTCAATCATGAGGAACTGCTGCAATTTTTGTTTTAACTTTTAAGATTAATTGGGCATAAAACCTTGTCTTGTAAAATGTTGTTATCAGGAACATTCCTGACACCACCTTTGTCAAGTCATATGTCAGTAGTTGCCTTGTTTGCCAAAGAAGAAAACATTCCACTCACAAACTTGTGGGTCTTTTATGTCCCCTTCCTGTTCCTTGGGGTCCTTGGTATTCTGTCTCCTTAGATTACATTGTCCAGCTTCCTCAGTCTGAGAGTTCTGACATCATACTGGTCATTGTAGACAGATTCTCAAAGAAGGTCATTTTTGCTACTTGTAATTCCAAGTTTACTGCAAATCAGACTGATTTCCTGTTTTTTAAACATGTCTTTATCCACCACGGCGCCCCAAGAAATATTGTTTCCAACTGTGGACCACAATTCCTTTCCCTGTTCTGGAAGGAGTTTATGACCCAGCTATGTTCTCACCTCTCTTAGCATGTCTAATCATCCCCAATCTGATGTGCAAACCAAATGTACAAACCAGACAAGTAATGTTTCCTGTGTTGTTTTTCCAACAAACAACAAGACAACTGGGCTTCCCACTTACCTTTAGCCCAGTTTTCCTATAATGCTACTCCCCATTCCATTACCAAAATGACTCTAATCATGAAAAATTAAGGCCATACTCCAGCCTTTGTTCCTTCTGCCATCTCCTCTGTCTGTTCCCTGTCAGCTGAGGAGTTCCTGGTCCAGCTACAACTCATGAAGTATTCCTTGAAGGAGAATCTCTCTAAGGATATTGAGGTTTAAAAGGTCCATGTCAATCATCACTGTCAGGAGGGAAAGAGCATCCAAATCAAAAACCTTGTATATCTTAATACAAAGAATCTTTCTATCAGATGTCCTCCTATAAGCTTGGTCTCCAATTCATAGGACCTTTTCTTGTAACTGAAAGGGTTGGAAAGATAACATACTCCATTCAGCTTCTCCCAGGGTATTGAATCTATGAAGTCTTTCATGCTTCCCTTCTCAAGCTCCAGACTGTTCCTCCTCCTTTTCATCAGAAAAACAAAACACCTTATCCTCATATGGTTGAAGGAACTCCTGAGTATGAGGTTGACTCCGTTATCAACCATTATTATCACTACAGTAAACTTCAATACCTGGTTCTTTGAAAAGGTTATTATGTCAAAGAGAGTTCTTGAGAGCCTTTGTTCAACCTTGCAAACTGTCCTGAGGACTTCATTTCTTATATACAAGCACATCCTGAGCTTGGATCTGGAGGGGGTAATGTCATGCCCTGCCCCAAAGGGCAGGCTCTTTGATTATTTATATTTTTTATTTTTGCTTTATCTCAATCTTTCTTTATTTTAATAATGAAATTTTAAAATCAAAATTTAATAAAAAAGTAGTCTAATTCAATTACCTTGTTTTTTGATTCACATTCAAATTGTTGTTATCAATTTCCTTTACATAGCTATTTAAATTGCTTATATTTTCTACTTTAAATATTTAGATTCTTAAATTTGAATTACCTTTTTGCAACTCCTGTTATGTAGTTGCTTGCTCTTCCCCAGCTTATGTTGCTGATCTTTTAGCTGCTTCTGTGCTTCAGTTCCCCTTCTCCTCCAGGTTCTTTCTACAGTTTTTCTCCAGTTGCTCCTTTTCTTGACAGGTTCCCCTTTGCCTATCATTACAAACTTAAAACAACACACCTATATAATAAAGAGCTTGTGAAGAGTAGGCTTTAAGCTGAAACTCTAAGAGATTTCTTCCCTTCAATCTTTTTTGTCAATTTTTAAAAATTTAGCTTTCTAATTTTTAGAATTTAATTTTTCAAGTAATTAGTTCTAAGTTTTTTCCTTTTCTTTCTTTCTAGTTAAAAAAGGAAAGTTGTAAAACAACAAGCCTTAGGCTTGTTGTATCCATTATTTTCCATTAAGGAATCTTTTGATAGGTCCATGTATCAGTTTGCTGATGGAGAGTATCCCAATATCCCCTTAGTTACTAATACTTTGTTTTATCTCCTTTGTTTAGGATTCTTAAAATCTATCACTCCTTTTTTAAATCAGTACAAGTTTTTAGCAGGATTCTATAAAATTATATCACAGACTGTACCTACCTTTCTAAACCTTCTGAATCTTAACCCTAATGCTTTACACACTTTAGTTTATAACCTTGCACCATTATGGGCAAGACCTTAAATGAAATATTAATTAAATGTGGAGGAACAGAACTCACTGCCATTAATACCAACATCTACCTTGCTAAAAATGGAATAAAGTATAGTGTTGCCAGCTCTCATCACTCACAAGCAAATGGGGGAGTAGAAAAATTGAACAGCTCCCTTGTATAGACGCTCAGCAAATTATCTTCCAATAACCCACAACTTAGGGTCAACATGCTCCTAACAGCGCTAATGGTATGTCAAACTTGAGTTAATTAAAATACAGTCAAAAGCCCATATGAACCCATCTACGTGCATAACCTGTTATTATCAGTACTAATTTAGAGTCACAACTACCTTTACCTAAAAAATACCAGCTGACAATGTCCCTGACATACAAAATGCCATAAAAGACAAAGAGATCAAAGAAAAGAAAGAGTAGAGAGAAGCAGTTTCACTTCAAAAGGAACAACTCCAAGTTGAAAACAAGATTTAGGTCATCAACAATAATTTGCACAAGCTGAAACCAGAACTAAGAGGATCAGGGGTTATCAGAGAAGGTAGAACAAACAATACCTACCTTATAAAAGGAATTAATGTCTGTATAAGCTTTAAATGTATGCACCATGACCAACTCCGCATATGCAAGGCAAGAACTGCACAACACACTTCACAGCTACCTGTCCCCAACTGTCAGGATTGACAATTCTTTCCCTCCAGAAACCCAGGCCTAAGAGTGGGATTCAAACCCTGATCCTGGATTCCTGCAGGCTACCAGTTCCATGGACCAAGGGCCTGCCTGCCTGCCGGTGTTTTCCTGAGACTGAGCCTCCACAAGCTGAAGCCCCTGCTAAGTCCTAAAGTCAGAATACCAGCACAGGTTTGACTATAGTGATTCCCAAGGAGAAGCTTCTCAAATTGCCTAAAGAAGGCAGAGAAAGCTCCTCTGTGAACTCCATGAACTTGAAGTTACTTGGGTAACCAATCATATTCAATTACCAAAGGAAACCATGAGCTTTAGGCCCAACCCTGTGGCCATAGCCCAAAATCAAGAAAATCAAGTGATTAATTTGGACATTCTGACCAATGAGAGAACACCCAGCTGAGGTGCAATTTTGCTGCGCCTACACCTGGGCCTCCTGGCCACCTTCACACATTTTTCCTGATATTTTGACTAAGCCATTATGAAAAATACTAAGTTTGGAGGCAGGATGCTATATATGCCTATAGATTCTGCGCTTAAACTGTATTGCCATTTTTGAATAAAGGTTATGTTATTTTGGCTCACACAGCTATTGCCTTATTTTGTATTTGCTATCTATCAATTCAGTCCAGGATCTCCTGGTCCTCCTGCCCCTCTGCCTGCAGATTTCTGTCCTCTAGGTGTTCCCTTTGGCCCTGTCTACTTCACAGTTTATCCTTTAAAGCCTGAATATAAGGACTACACCCCAGAGAAAATACTTTAAATAGATCTATTTGCCTGCATACAATCTGCAGTTAGATACAACTGTCAAGGCCTGTGGATATTCTCAGCACCCAAACTGTTTAGATGAAAATTCAACTACCTTCACGCTTACAACCTCTCTATGGAACCGCCTGTGACTCCCAGGCCTATGCCTGCCTGCCTCCTCACCCAACCTTCCAACTGACCACGCAGGCAAGCTATTTGGGATTGTGTATATCACCCTTACAGGGGTGATTGACACTATAATCCTGGCCGCTAGCCTGTGGTCCTGGTGGGGAATTTCTTCTCCTATCTTTTTAATTTAGCTCCTCTCTTGTGATGGGCTCTACCTATAAAAAAACCCTGCCCAAATTAACCCAGAAAGAAACAGGCTGGCCGCCCAAGACTGGATACCTGACATTATGACAATCCTCTTTAAACCTGGTACCCTGAGCCTCAAGATGTTGTTATTTCTTCAGGCATCTTGTATGCTTTTGTTATTGATAATCACTTATTAAACCTATAAGATGAACATAGACTGGATCTCTTCCATGTAGAAGAATGCAAACCCAAATGACCCAAAGAAAATTGACACTGCTGCTGCTGATGCAACCAAGATTCCCTCTTCTCAAGTGCAAAATTTGATTGTAAACCAATATTTCACAAAGGTGGAGATGCTCCACATGGGGAAGCTTACACTTGAGGAAGCTTGATACGCCATGCTTGTCCTCTGCTTGTACTTCCAAGCCAACGCCCCCTCCTATGCCAGTGACACCAAGAAGGTACTTGGGGTTGCTTCCATGCTCTTGGGGGACGTCCTGGACTGGCTTGGCAAGTCCACAGCAGAAGACGTGGAATTCTGCTTGGACTATACCAAGTTTGAAGCTGAGTTAATGGCCACCAGGGAAAATTGCAACACTAGATACTACTTCCTGAACCCCCTGCTAGAAATCTGACAAGGTTTTTAAACAATCCAAGTGTATATTGACAAATTCCTCAAACTGAAAACTCACGCTCAACTTGAGGAAAAACTGGCAGTCATCATATTCAGGAAGGCGGTGAACCCAGCCATGAAGGACCTGCTGAAACACCACCCTCCCACTATTGGCTTGCAAGCACTGATCCCCTTGTACAAGGGCCTCAGCATGAACCAAGAGAACACCAGTACAGACCAGCACCGCCAGACACAAACCCCCACACCCAAAAGAGCAGGAATAACCCCTGAGTAACTCCAGAGACATTATAGAGAAGAACTCTGTTTCCACTGCCACAAATGAGGGCACTTGACCAGAGCCTGTCCTAAGAAAAACCCTGCCACCATTTTTTTGGCCCAAATAAACGCTTCCTCCCAGTCTTACAAGTTTATCCTAGTATCAGTCAACGTCAAAGGAGCACCCCAAAGACTGAAGCTATTCGTTGACACTGGAGCAGACAAGAGCTTCATTGATGCTGACCTAGCTCAAGAACTAGGCCTATCTGCACCTGAGAACTGCCTTCAGATTATCATGGTAAATAGCACAAAGGATAATGTGTACAAATGCAAACAAGAACTGCCTCTGGTCATAGGAAATAATACATACCCATTGTTGCTCATCCTGCTGAAAGGCCTACCACACCCCCTCATCCTGGGAGATTCCTGGTCCAACAGACACGGCCCCATCCTCAACTACCAAGAACAGAACATCACCTTGGGAGATAAAGAAAACCTCAACGCTGTACCCTTTTGCATCAACCCAGAGGAAATTACCCAAGGACTTATGACCATACAAGTAGAACTTTACTGCAGGAGTCCTACCTGCTTCTCTAGAAATATGGAACCACATTTTTCAGCAAGGAAGCAGCAACCTGTCTCCCTGAACACACAAAGTATGACCACGTCATTGACCTCTTGCCTGGCACCAAGCCCAAACATGGCCCCATCTATAGCTGCAATCACAAAGAGCAGTTGGCACTGATAGCATACATCAAAGATGTGTCCAAGAAAGGCTTCATATGTGTGTCCAAGAGCCCTTGTTTGTTACCAATGCTGTTTGTGAGAAAGAAGGACGGCGGCATGCGCCTGTGCGTTAACTACCAAAATCTGAACAATATAACCATAAAGAACTGCTACCCCATTACTAACACTGATGACTTGTGTGATGTGTTGACAGCACCCAGGTATACTTCAATATTGACCTCAGAGACGTGTTTAATCAAATCCAAATCAAAGAAGGCAACAAGTATAAAATGGTATTCAAGACCAGGTATGGACTCTACAAATACCTGGTGATGCTGTTTGGACTATGTAACGCCCCCAGCATCTTCCAGTGTATGATTAATACAGTCCTTGATAAATACCTTGACCAGTTCTGTGTGGCCTAACTTGACAACATCTCCATCTATAGCAAGATCCACAAAGAGCACCTCCTCCACCTGGACCTAATCCTGAGCAAACTCTCACAAGCCAACTTACACGCAAAGCTCAAGAAATGTGAATTCTTCTAACCAGAGGTGGAATTCCTGGGCTACGTGGTAAAACCTGGAGGATTTTCTATGTTCCTGGATAAGGTGGACGCTTTAACCTCTTGGCCTATTCTCACATGCCAGAAAGATGTCAGAAGCTTCCTGGGGTTAGCAAACTATTGCAGGGACTTCATAAAAAATCCTCTATTACACTGCCACTGACCAGGCTCTTCTTGGACAAGGTCCAGTTTGTCTGGACTGATGAATCCACCTTTGCGTTTGAGACCCTGAAGGATGCCTTTACATCTGCCCCTGTCCTTGTCATGCCTGACCTGTATAAACCTTTTATGCTCAAGACAGATGTGTCCAACTTTGCGGAGGGTGGAATCCTTCTTCAGGAAGGAGGGGATAGTATGCTACATCCTGTAGCATATTACTCCAAGAAGATGCTGCCTGCTGAGGAAAACTAGCCAATATATGACATGGAGGTGCTAGCTATTATGAAGACCCTTAAACATTGGCGCTGGTACCTATGTGGCACTGAATTTCCAGTAAAGGTCCTGACAGTCCACAAGAACTTGATTTATTTCTTCAAACTGCGCCAGCTTAACCAACAACAAGCAAGATAGGCTTCAGAACTGGCCAACTACACCCTGAACATAGACTACAAGTCAGGAAAGGTGAAAGTAGTACCCAACGCCCTAAGTAGAAGGACTGATCTGGCACCCACTCACATAGAAACTTGCAACCACAACACTCAGTACTCTTGGACCCAGCTAGCCTAGGCATACATCTGGGATTGATGAAGATCAGGGCCAGCAAACCAGAAGCACTGAAGGCCCAATCACTTGAAAAATTCACCAAAACCATTATTGCCAACCTTTCAAAATCCTTGGATAGCTCCCATTACCAAAAAGGCTACTCATTGAAGGGAGCAACACTAATGCTGCACAACATAATCTTTGTGCCATAAAGAAGCATCAGAACCAACATCTTGAGAGAATACCACAATTCTGAGATGGCTGGACACCCATGGAGAATCAAGACCCTCCTGAGCATCAGAAGAAACTTTTCTTGGCCAAAAATGGACCAAGAAGTAAGTGTGTACTTGAAGAGATGTGAGACCTTTGGATAAACAAAAAACTTGCAGAAACAAAACTGAAGGGCTGCTAAGACCCTTGGACATACCTTATAGACCCTAGACATCTGTTTTCATGGACTACATTGTGGAAATACCCCCATCCTGCTCTTTTAATGCAATCTGGTCATGTTAGACCACTTCACTAAGATGGCATACTTTGTACCAACCACCACCCAGTGCACAGCAGAAGATAAAGCTCAACACTTCCATGACTACATCCTCACTTGACACAGAACATCTGAGAAAATCATTGCTGTGGTTGGCTCTTGGGGACAACATTCAGGAGGACATTATGGAAAATCTTTATAACAAAAGATTTGAGGTTCAAAGATAGCTTTTGGTTAGCCTTCAGGGCAAAATTAAGGGCACATACCTTAATTTCCTGAAATACAAGATGAGGAAGTCCTTTTGGCAAAAAGGAAAGGAAAAAGCTTGAAGAAAACTAAAGCCAACACAAATGTGGATAAACTTTTCTTTATTAGGAGAAATGATTCTACTTAAATAGTAGACAAGGGTCAATGATCACTAATTAGGTAGACAGAGTGGCAGAAGGGGTCATATTGGGATGAGGTCATACCAGGATCAGTCAAGGGCAGGTATGGCAATCTGGAATGGATGGATATTGAACCAGACACATTTGCAGAAAGTGAGGAATTCCCAAAATTAAAAGCAAAACCAACCAAATCTTTGCACATATCATTATTTGAAGGCCAGATCAAAATAGCATTAATGGCGCAATTTCCAACATCTTCCCTCTCAAGATTGGACACAGGGACTTGATATTTTTGGAGAAATTTGGAGTGAACTTGAGAAAAGGGGCAGCCAGAAGACAGCAGCTTCACGCTATACTTGACACCCTTCTTGTAGGTGACTTCACAAGGCCCAACTCAGAGGCAGTATAGCTTATGGGCGTGACCTTTAACACAATTTTGATAATAGAGGACTAGGTCACCTACTTGATACTCAGGGAGGGGGGCTCTGGAAGCATTGGAGGGCAAGAGTTCTAAAGCTTTGACTTTATAAGCAGTAGAATAGGCTGTAGCTTGGATGTCAATTATCCAATTACTCAAGTCTTTGACATGAGCTTCAAGATTGACAGAGGCGTCAACTTCAATTGACAGGGGGCCCAAGATTGAGGGGGTGGTGGATTCTTGTCCATACAACATGGCAAAGGGGGACTGGCCAGCCACTCAATGTCTGCTGAGTCTATACGCAAAAAGGGCAGCATGGAGAAACATATCCCAGTTAGTGACATCAGAGAGGGTAAGCTTCTTCATGATGGACACAAGGGTGGAATTTGCTCATTTCACAGTCCTGTTGGTTAAAGGATTATAGGGTGCAGAGAAGGATTGATGTGCACCCATAGCTTCTATAATAGACGTTATGAGGCAGGCATTAAAGTTGGTACCATTTCCAGAAAGCAGGGCTTGAGGGCAACCATGACAGTAGAAGATATCTTGCAACAAGAAGTTAGCAGTGGTATTAGCAGTTATATCCTTGGTTGCTCTGGCTTTGACCCATTTACTAAAATTATCTACAGCTACCAAGATTAATTGACACCCAGACCTAGACCATGGGAGAGGCCCAACAGCATCAATACTCACATTGTGGACGGCATGTTTAAGAGAGATGATCTTGAACTGATGTTGTGAAGGTCAGGGTTGTTGGAGCTGACAAGAAGGACAGGAGGCAAGGATATCAGGGATTAGGAGACACATTTTTCCCAGTAGAAGTTCTTGCACAACCAGTCATGAGTTTTTGCTGTACCTCCATGTCTGGTATCAATGTGAGCTTGGAAGATAATAGCAATCCTTTTGCTAGGACAAACATAGCTTAGATAAGTGTTGTTGACTCTCTTGAAGAGTTGTCTATCTCAAATCACAGTATCCTTTGATAGGGATTCCAGTGCCAAGAAGATGTCCTCTGGCTCAGTGGTCCAGGAGTCAGGGTACCCTATCAACCTTTATAGGCAATCAGTGTCAGCAGGATGAATAGCTAGTATAGGCATCCTTGACAAACCATCAGCATTCTGATGTTGTGCACCAGGACAATGTACTACAGTGAAATTGTATCTTTGCAAGAGTAAGGTCTAGTGGGCTAGTTGACCTTTGGGCTCCTTTAGCTGCTGTAGCCATTTAAGGGATGAATGATCTGTGACCACTGTAAAGTGAGACCTGTAAATGTAGTGCTGGAACTGTTTTACGGCATGCAGAGCAGCTAGGTATTCTTTTTCAGTGACACTGTAGCTCTTCTCATATTTTTTAAGGACTTGTAAATAATAGGCCACAGGTCAGTTGACGCCTTCATCATCAAGCTGAGCTAGGATGGCACCCACAGCCACTCCACTAGCGTCAGTGTACAAGATGAACTCCTTATTGTAGTCAGGGTAGACTAGAATGGAAGCCTCTTTGAGTTTGGCTTTCAGCGCTTCAAAGGATTGCTGTTGGCTGTCAGTCCACTCAAAGGATATGTTGCAAAGGAGCTGGACAAGAGGTTTGCTTAGTTCAGCAAAATCAGGGATGAAATGTCAATAGTATCCCATCATACCAAGAAATACTTGGATCTCCCGTAGATTTGTGGAAAGGTAGCATCTTGTCAATGGCTTCCACCTTGTTATTCATAGGGTGTATTCCAGTTTATGTGACCTTGTGGCCCAAGACTTCAAGCCATTCCTTGAAGAAGAAGCATTTAGAGAGTTTGAGTTTCAGGCCTGCCTCCCAAATTTTGATGAAGACAGCTTTGAGATAGTCCAGATGAATGTGAAAGTGGAGCTAAACACAGTGATATCATCAAGATATATGAGGACACAAGAGAGTTTCAAATCTTGTAAGATGGAGTCCATAGCCTGTTGAAATGTAGCTGGGGCGTTGCAGAGTCCTTGGTGGATCTGAGTGGGTTTGTAAAGGCCTTCTGAAGTGATGAGTGCAGCCTTTTCTCTATCTTCAGGAGACAAATTGACCTGCTAGTATCCTGATGCTAGATCCATGGTGGAGAAGAACGTTGATCCTCCTAATTGTCTGAGAGCATCATCAATTCTAGGCAAAGGGTAAAAGTCCTTTTTGGTGAGCAAGTTTAGGCGGCAGTAATCCATCACAATGCAATGGCCTCCATCCTTCTTCTTTAGGATCAATAATGGGGAGGCCCAAAGGCTCTGAGAGGGAGCTAAGACCCCATCTTCTAGGTGCTGTTTAATCTCCTTAGAGACCTGAGCATCTTTCACTCTGCTGTGGCAATAAGGTTTGGCACAAAAGGGTGGGGCATCAACTGTATCTATCTGGTTAATGACCCCCTTAGCTAGACCATAGTTGGTAGGTCCAGAGGCAAAGATATCCTTAAACTGGTCTAGTAGTTCCAGAATGTCTTTTTGTTGAATGTGCAACAGCTGAGGGAAGTCTGCAGCAGTAAACAGGGAGATAACCTGAGGGTCCTCTTCAGGCAAGTTGAAATCACTAAATGTTCTAAAGGGTTATAAGGACACACTTACTCTGAACATAATATGCAACCATGCCCAACAGCCTGGCCTTTAGTAACCTGAATAGGTAGGGCAGTCAGTTAGCCAACACCAGCTGCACAGGCTCTTTATGAGTCAGGTCCAAAATCACAGGGCATAACCTAGGCTCTCTACAGCTTAAGGAATCAGGTGAATATAGCTCCAGAAATGATTTTTTGGATAGTTCATAGGATATCTGAGAGTCTATAATCACTTGCAAGCCTGGCAAGATGGTGATAACTGCAGGGACAAGAAGAGGCACACCTTCCTCAGCAGGACAGGAAAGAGGAGGGGACCAAATATTGGAAGAATGAGTCCTGTACTTGAGCAATAAGATAATCATGGGGTACTCAAGCACACAAGTCTTAAGACGTTTACCCGGGAGACACAGAGGTTCTTCAAAGATTAGAGGGATCTCATACCCTAAGAGCAAAAGGTACCTGTCTCAAAAGTTCACAATCCCATTGTACTGCAAAGAAATTGTGTACCAACCAGGAGATTTTAGCTTCTGCTTTCTAAGACAACAGCAGGAGAATCAATAAGAAGCTTCCCAAACCTCGTTGGCAGAGCAGAGTAGGCACCAATGGCTCAGGTTTGAGCCATGCCAGCAGTACCATATTATTGAGTGTAGTTGAGTTCAGGGGCCAGCTTAAGCTTCTTCATTAGCTTGGACAATACCACATTGACTGGAGAGCCTGTGTCCATAATGGCTTTGATTTTAACCTTTTGGATTGATACTTCCATATGGGTAGTATCTTTCCCAAAGTGGGGTAAGACAGCCAGCACGTCCTGAGCAGCCTCCAATTCCTTCTCCCATTTGGCCAACATGCATTGTAAGGCAGAAATTTCCTTATACACAGTCTGCAAGGGGAGAGATACAGTCACATTCTGAAAGAGATCTTCTGCTAGTTCAGCAACCTCTTCAGAGGAATCCACCAAGACAGGGGGCAATGGGCCTATGTTAAGTAAGGACAAGTCACTATGGCCTTAGCTTTGCTCAAAGTTGGGTGAGTTGTAGTTGTAGTCTTCCCAGAACACAGTTTTTAAGGGATGGAAACTGTTTCTGGGACTGCCAGCATGGAGTAACCATAACCATCAGACTCATTGTAGTCAGAATCTTTAGGGTCAGAATCACTGGAAAAATTGTGGAACAGGTGAAGGATAGTTTGGCCAGCCAAGGGGGAAGATTCCTTGTCAGACGGGGATCAGGAGAAGACAGAGGAGATTGGTCAGCAGAGAGTGTCTCCACCTCTAAGCTGACCTTGATTTTCCCGCCTACTCCTTTGGGTTGCAACCCTTTACCCAAGGGTTGGTGCAGGTATGTGACTGGTATCTTATTTGACCACAGTTATGACATCCTTGTCTCTTAGACTGCCCACTTGAGCCTAGAGTCATAATGCGCGGAGTACAGGAGGTAGTTACCGCATTTTTAGCCTTATTTTTTGTGCACCATGGTACCCCCATGGGTCAAGTGCATATCTTGCAAGAGGTTCTTGATACTCTTCATTGAAGTAATGGAAGCTTTATGGGCCTTAAAGTGCAGACATAGGAGTTGGTTTGCCTTTAAAGCGTTTGAACAAGCTGTGTAAGCTTCCCAGGGAGTTAACTGGCAACTAGTGATCAACTGTTGACCTTCAATGTAGAAGCAATAGCAAATTCAGCCAGTGTCTCCTTGGGCTTAAAGGAAAATGTGCATGAACGCATCCTTCTTGACTTCCAAGCTGATATCTCCTCTGAATTCCTCAATTAAGAGGCACTTCATGTACTCCCAAGTGACAATCAAAGGGAGTTTGGGGACCACAACTTCTTGGCACATGGGATGCAGACAGTTAAGAATATGCTCCTTCTTAAGTTTATTAGTGGCCCTACACATTGCAGTCTCATAAATTATCAGGAAGGCAGAAATGGTAGAGGTTTTAGGGTCAAATATCTGTTTTAATGAAGGCTTATAATTAGGGTCAATGGACAACAAGGTGGATTGGCTATTGTCACCTGGGTTGAGAAGGATAATGTGGGGGTTGACCTCAAACTCAGATTCAGCAGCAGGTTGTCTAGCCCATAGAAGTGAAAGGCTCTCTTCTAGGATATCCAAGATAGAACTGTTTTGCCCACTGATATCTTTAGCAGTAGCGGCAGCAGCTCCAAATTCATCAATCTTAATCTGTGCACCAATAGAGTGCTGGTAAGCCCATTGAGGCGGGTGATCAGGGAAGTGGTCTTAGAAACCAAAGGGATAAACTGTCCATTCATTGTCTCAGTCAAGCAAGAGAGGTTTTTTACCTCTTGTTCTGGTGCGTCCTGCCTATCAGCAACATCATTTGTTACTTCTGCTAGTTGATCCAAGGTGAGAGCGCAGTTGACCCAGGGTTGACTTTCCAAGCCAGGGCAACAACCATGATTGCCATGAGCAGGAGTACTAGTGACCTCAGCTTCCTCTTCACTGTCAGACTCAGAGGACAAATAATCAGGATTAGAGAGGCATTGTCTCAAATACTCAATTTCTCCTTGCAATATAGCTACTTGGTCAGTGAGTGAGGCAATGCAAGGGTCAGGCATAGTTTTGACTGGTGGAGAGTTCTGAACATAAGATTGACGTCAATTAGTAGCCTTGAGCTCAGCTATGGCTTCCCATACCTGGGCTTCAAAGTCAGATAGGAGCTCAAGAGGAGGAGCGGGAGGAGTCACCTCAATAGACGCTACTCTATCATCCATGTATTTTTGTACTTGATATAGAGTGTTGCCCAATACAGCCTTATTCAGTCCATATTGGTGTTGTAGATGGTGGCCCCAGGTATCAAAATGAGTCCCAATCAGCTCAAGCTGAGAATTAATATACTCCCAAAATTGGTTGAGCTTGGTGACCAGAGTCTCAAAATCCTGACAATGTTTTAGAAGAGCGGCCTCAATTTGACCACGCCACATTGCTTGATGCTCATCTGATTTTCACAGTTGATCCTTAATATACCTAAGGTGCAAGCAGCAAAGGGAATTTAGTGATGAGGTTAGGTATTTTTGGGAGGCCAGCAAGTCACACTGGTTATCCAAAATACACACAAAGAGGCTATGGTATCATTCTTGATATGTCATATTTTGAGCATGGTTGTCTGAGACAGCAGTGGCTACAGCATTTAGAATCTGGTTCTGGAACCCTAATGCAATTTGATGGTGAACCAAGGCAGGTTGAATAAACTGGTTGACTAACACACCAATAGTGTCCATAGACTCCATCAATGTAGGGGGGAGACCAAAGTCCAAGAGGAAGGAGTACAGGTCTTCAGAAGCGTACCTGAGACAGAGACCAGGGATAGCGTACATTGCCGCAGTGCCTTAGTGGAGGAGAGAGCAGTCAGCAGCACAAGCTTGCTTGTAGTTGAGAGAGAAAGCTGGGAGAGGGGGCCAAGAGGGCCTGGGGGACAGCACCAGTACCATGGGAGTTGAGGGGGGGCATTGGTGATGTCTTCTTCTAGAGGAGGACTATAAACTTTAGGTTGTTTGGGTACTTCAGAAATAAAGGTATAAGGACCAGGGAATGTGCGTGGGAACAGGGTAACCAAGGGGCTTTTGGCCCCTGTAGTGAGCACCATTTTTTATGTTTGGCTCCTGGGGACAACATCTAGGAGAACACAGCAGGAAATCTTTATAAAAAAATATTTGAGGTTCAAAGCTAGCCTTGGGTTATCCTTCAGGGCAAAACTAAGGGCATGTACCTTAATTTCCTGGAATACAAGATGAGGAAGTCATTTTGGCAAAAATGAAAGGAAAAGGTTTGAAGAATACTAAAGCCAACACAAATGTGGATAAACTTGTCTTTATTAGGAGAAATGATTTTACTTAAATAGTAGACAAGGGTCAATGATCACTCATTAGGTAGACAGAGTGGCAGAAGGGGTCATGTTGGGATGAGGTCATACCAGGATCAGTCAAGGGCAGGTATGGCAGTCCAGAATAGGTGGATATTGAACCAGACCCATTTGAGAAGGTGAGGAATTCCCAAAATTGAAAGCAAAACCAACCAAATCTTCACACATATCATTATTTTAAGGCCAGATTAAAATAGCATTAATGGCATAATTTACAACAATCATCACAGACAGAGGACCCCAATTCACTTTGAACTACTGGACACAGATGATGAAAGACTTGGGAATCAAGTGGTGTGTATCTACCTCTTACCACCCACAGACAGACGGCCAAACTGAAAGAGTGAACCAGATTATTGAATAATGCATTTGATGCTATGCCAATGCTGATCAGGATAATTGGGTCAAAATGCTTCACATGGCCTAGTTTGCCTACAACAGTAAAAACCTCTCCTCTATGGGTATGTTTCCGTTTAAGGCCAACTATGGGTTTGATCTCACCTGGGACCCCAAGATTGGAAAGAAGGAAATTAACATCACTGGGCGCTCCTGGATTGAACAGATCCACAGCACACAAAAAAACATGCTTAACCAACCTAGACCGTGCAGTGTAAACTTACAAAGCCTTTGCCAACCACAAACAAACTCTGGGCAACCCTTGAAAGTTGGAGATGAAGTATACCTGGACTCCCAGAATGTACCCCTACATGTGCCCTGTAGGAAGTTAGCTCACAAAAGAGGTGGCTCTCCCCCAAGATCACCAAACTAGTTGGAGAGGTTGCCTTCAAACTGGACCTACCCCCCTCCTGGAAGATTCATGATGTGTTTCATTGCTCTCTGTTGTTTAAAAAGAGTGAGAACTTGCTCTCCCACCAACAGCTTAAGACAGCCCCCCACCTATCCAAACAGGTTGCTCCAAGGAATATCAAGTCAAATACGTACACGGCAATATAAACCACTACCAAAAACTCCAATACTATATCAAATGGAAAGGATACCTGCTAGAGGAAAGTACTTGGGTATTTCTGAGCAACCTGGCTAATGCCTGAGAAGCTATATAACTCTATCTGAAAAAAGAACCAGAAGGGAGGGCTCTTAGGGGAAGAGGGAGATGGTTTCAGGATTGACAATTATTTCCCCCTGGAAACCTGGGCCTAAGAGTGGGATTCAAACCCTGATCCTGGATTCCTGCAGGCTGCCAGTCCCATGGACCAAGGGCCTGCCTGCCCATGTTTTCCTGAGACTGAGCCTCCACAAGCTGAAGCCCCTGCTAATTCCCAAAGTCAGAATACCAGCACAGGTTTGAATATAGTGATTCCCAAGGAGAAGCTTCTCAAATTGCCTAATGAAGGCAGAGAAAGCTCCTATGTGAACTTCATGAACTTGAAGTCCTCTTGGGTAACCAATCAGATTCAATTGTCAAAGGAAACCATGAGCTTTAGTCACAACCCTGTGGCCACAGCCCAAAATCAAGAAAATCAAGTGAACAATTTAGACATTCTGGCCAATGAGAGAACGCCCAGCTGAGGTGCCATTTTGCTGCACCTACACCTGGGCCTCCTGGCCACCTGCTTGAATTTTTCCTGATATTTTGATGAAGCCATTATGAAAAATACTAAGTTTGGAGGCAGGATGCTATATATTTCTATAGATTCTGCGCTCAAACCTTATTGCCATTTTTGAATAAAGGTTATGTTATTTTGGCTCACACAGCTATTGCCTTATTTTGTATTTTCTATCTATCAATTCAGTACATGATCTTCTGGTTCTCCTGCCCCTCTGCCTGCAGATTTCTGTCCTCTAGGTGTTCCCTTTGGCCCTGTACACTTCACAGTTTATCCTTTGAAGCCTGAATATAAGGACTACACCCCAGAGAAAATACTTGAACTAGATCCTTTGGCCTGCATACAATCTGCAGTTAGATACAACTGTCAAGGCTTCTGGATATTCTCAACACCCAAGTTGTTTAGAGGAAAATTCAACTACCTTCCTACTTACAACCTCTTCATGGAACCGCCTGCAACCCTGTCACAATATTGAGTACTCTACTCTAGTTGCTATTGAGATAATGATAATTAATACATTGATACAATTTGACAATGGATTCCTTAATTTGATTTCTTCAATTGCAATTACATTCAACTGTTGGATCTAAAATGCTCAGGATTATTACCAACCCATATGAGTCTAATAAACACAGCTTTTAACCTTACACTTAACACTTATACTTTGATATTGCATTTTATTTAGCAGTTGAAGTTGGTGTTTAGCAAGCCTTAAATAGTTTAGTGATATTAGTATATTTTATATATAGTTTAGCTCTGATAAACTTTAGCTCATAGATTTAGCTAGTTTAGATAGCCCAAATTTACAACAGACCCCCAAGCCTATGCCTGCCTCCTCACCCAACCTCCCAACTGACCACACTGAAAAGCTATTTGGGATTGGTTACATCACTCTCACAAGGGTGATTTGCACCATAATCCTGGCTTATGGCCTGTGGTCCTGGGTGGAGAAGTCTTTCTCCTACCTTTTTAAGTTAGCTCCTCTCTTGTGGTGGGCTTTACCCACAAAAACAATAGGCTGGCTGCCAAAGACTGGATCCCTGACACCAATGCAAAACTGGATCAATACCAAGCCAAAATCCCTGAAACTCTCAAGAAAATTCTTAAGGCTTCACCTTCCAGCAGCCCAGAGGGAGATGGTGCAACATATATGATTACTTCCTCCTAGGGAAATAACTCCCTGAGTAATCATTAAGTTGGTGGCACTCTTATCAGCACTCATCTAATACAGGGATCAATTTTTTTTCTAAATAAAAGACTACCTGGATAAGCCTCATGACTACCATGATCTACATGAAAAGGATGTAGCTTCTCATGATACTATATAATCCTGAAAATTCATATCAATAAAGCATCATTACCTTACTAATTTCCCCTTTATTTTGGTTATTATACTTTCCAGAAGTATATACTTGACAATAGACCAATTTTAATACCCCAGGGTTTGCTCCTGAAGGGCTGAAAATTTATGATAGCCAAAAATAAATGGTCCAGGACCTCAGCCAGGTGATTCCTGGTTCTCAGGCATAGTGAAACTGAGATATGACCGGACAAGAGATTCTTTGGGGAGGGGAAGCTGTGGTGATTGTAGTAACAGTCATTGTTGCTACTGGTCACTTAACTACCCAATTCAATTGCCATTAATATTAACTGGTTGTTGATATCAATCCCAAAGATGATTGTTGATCCTAATCAAAATCATACAAATTATAAAAGTGCTAAAGTTGTGAGTTATGGATAAGTTGCTTGACATAAGTTAGTCTGTTATTATAGCATTGGATTTATCATTCCTGTCTTTCCCCGCCAATCTGATATTATCACATTGAAACAGTGCTTATGCAACCCAACTTCCCCCAAATTAGTTGTATGGTTGCTTGTTGTGCAGCAACAATCCCTTCCTCATTTTTCCTGTAAAAGGCTTCTGTAATGTAAATTACCAGATAGCAAGAAGCTGTCTCCAAGTGGTGGGGAATCATCACCCAAATCCACATGGAGTTATTGATTAACCACCAACTCAGCTTTAAATATTGTTTTGTGAAATTTCCAAATGAGATACTAGGGCAAAGCAAAATGATTAACCCTGGCCAAAAGAGCAAGAGATAAATACCTTGTGAGAGAATCAGAGTGTCTTCAGCATAAAATTCAGGACATTGAGATGGAACCAAATTTTTAGTTTCAAATGTAGGAGGAACAACTCCAAGATTGGCAGGCATTGGATTAACATTGGGCAGAGGTGACAACAAAGTATCAATGGCAAGGACACATTTTCCCTCAATAATCCAGCTAAGAATTAAATTGTAGGGAATGTAGTGCAGCAGGCCAACTACAGGATGTGTTTGAAATTAAAATTAGACTAATAAATATTTGATTTTATTGAGAAAATTTTTTGGGAGAACTCAACTCTTAAGAGTTCAAACAGTAAAAATTATTCAATATATATCAAAATTTGACTAAGCAATACTGCCTGGATCCTGGGCTCCTATTCCTTCCACATTGTCAAGTGAGTATCTAGTCCAGTTTGCAAAGAAACCTTGAGTGACCAACTCCTGATGATCATAATAATAAATAGTCCATATCATGTGACTCTCAAATTACGTTGATTTATTGGGCAAGTTCCTTAGATTGAAATTCCTAAGGTTAAAAGTGCAAAAGTTGATTTTCCAGAGGTTAACTTTGAAGCAGAATAAATACAGTTTATAATATAAAATATATATTTTAAAATCTATTCTAGACTTAGGAGACCTCAAGAAATTCATTTCTGCAATAAAAATTATATGTTAGATAACAAAAACATTCTTAAATTAGCTGTTTTTTAAAAGAAAGTTTATTTTAGTTTCAAAAGCAAAATTAGAATAGAATTTATATGCAACTGTATTCAATTAAATATAAAATATAAAACTACACAAAAAATGCCTTGTAAACTATAGTTTTCATAAAAAAAATTAATTCTTTTTCAGTTTATATAAAGCTAATAATACTTCAGTATAAGCACAATAGAGGATTTTTCCTACAAGATACAAGCATATGATTTTAGGTGTTTTGGTTTATTAGTGATCTTATTGCAATGATAAAATTATAGAAGCATACAATTAAAATAATATAAAGTACATTACTTTCTTATTAAATCTATACTATAAAAAAATTTATTTAATAAAAGATATAGTCTTATATCTTATTTATAAGTTACAATATTCAAAGATATCAAGAATCTCCCACTTACATCTCATAAAATGAAGACTTAAAATTTTTATGTTAAACACAGGCAAGTGCCTAAAGTCAAAGTGTGGAGATTGAAAGCTCCAAATCAATGGATTTTTCAATCTCCACACTTTTTTCAATTAATAATTTTTTCCAAAAAAATTAATATTTTTCTTAAATTTGACTTTTTTTAAAATGTTTTTACTAGTAGCTGAAATTGAAAAACCAAGTTTGAAGTGCCCAAATCAATGCAATTTAAAACACACCTTAATTTAATTTGGCTTTTAAAATGGAATTTATTTACCCATTTGAATAGAGGGGACAAAATCAAAAGTGCAAAAATTGAAGTGCAAAAAAATCTTCAATTTAATATTTGACACATCAAAATTTAAAAAAACTTTAAATTTTAACTTTTTTCTATGTGTAAAAAAAGAAATCAAGAGCTAAAAAGCTTTTTAACTTTAGATGAATTTTTTAATTTTTTTGTTCAAATATTAATATAAAATACTAATATAAGCCCTTTATTTTTTAAAAACAAAATTTATCTCATAAAAGTTTATATAAAAATTTACATATAGTTTCTTAATGGGTGCAGAAATCAGAAAGTAGTCAAATTGAAATCCAAAAAGGTACCAAAAATTTAGGACCACTTAATATTAAATTTTTGCAAAAAAAATAATATTTTGATTATTATGTTTTATTAAAATCATCAAATTAAAAGTGAGGAAATTAATAATTGACTTTTTAGATTTAGTCACACTTTTTATAGGCTTATAAAAATTTAAATAATTAATAAAAACTTTTGAAATTCCTCATGTAGATTCTTTAAGACCTGATATTTAAATATATAAAAAAGAAATGAAGTTTATTTGGTAGGTTTTTATTTTATTGCAATATTAATAAAGTGGTGTGTTTTGGAGGCAATTTCTAAATATTAAATTAATATAATATTGTACTATTTCCCCTATGTTATTTCAGAGAAAGAAATTGAAGTGCCCAAATTGGTAAGGCAT